>JAUZTA010000014.1:10556197-10570148 GCA_034780835.1 Ctenochaetus striatus | reverse complement strand
TCCCAGATATGTTGGGAAATATTTAGGGTCGGTCTTGATCCAATATAATTACGATTCTTCGTTCGGTGCGTGAAGGCAGCATTCGCAAAGGAGGGAGTGGCGATGACATGTTTTTCAGACCACTCAAACGTAGAGTTTTACACTCAGAATTTCCAGAGCTGCACTCGTAACTTCGAAAGATATAATTTAGTAGTATTTAACTCCCTCTTAAGCCAAACATAGCAGTTACACGCCCTAACAATACGCCTGCTTGTTTGCTTCTTTGCTGGTATCCAGAGGCCACTTACAAAAGTGACCTCGCCATAATAAAAGTTTAGGTAAATCACATGGCCACACTGTCACTGTCAGAAAATGACTCAGAATTCAAGTCTATGGGTCTTTATCTTTCTTGCTCCTGCACCAATGACCCCGTGGAGGTCATAACAAACATAATTCCAACATGTTCTAAATTACAGCGGATGATTAATTTTTAACTTTTGTTCAGTGATCAGCTGAGTCCATATCCAATCAGGTGTCCTGATTGGATATGGTCCTTTTTTAAAATGCCTATCAAGGTCATTCATTTGTCTTTTACAGCACTGGCTTTTAAGATAGGTCGTAAGGTGTGAGGTAAATATACTAATATTTTGACTTGGAAAAGATTAAAATAAAAACTAAACAGTTGTTATGCCTTTAGCCTATTTGTAACATATACTAATAACCAAAAAGCATACAGATTCTAGCTTTAATTCACTGGACCAAAAGACTAGCCTTAAGATTTTATGGATTTATTTGCGCTGAAGATAAGTAAACTGATATAGAGGGCGAATGCTGTGGTTTTAAAAACATCTTGCCTCATGATCTTATGATACTAAAATCATTCACATTTTCATGAGTCAGACGCCCATGACCTAAAACACTGTGATAAAAGTTCTTCTTATTGTGCAAAGAAAATATTTTTTTTCTCACAATACACCCACTTCATAATGTAATGACACAGTAGTCAAAAATAATGCTAATGATTGTGTTCATCATCTATTTTAGTAGTTTAATATTTTTTTTATTTGGGTTATTTGACTACACCTGGTCTATTTGTTTATATGTATTTGTTTTCATGTATTAGGCTGTGAAAGATAATGGAATGACCGGCTGAAAACATAACTGTCAGACAAGCTGGAAAAAGGGAAATGCAATACATTTGACTATTGCTTCCACTGATCCAATGGAAGCCTCTTAATAGAGATTTTTCAGTATCACCTCTTTTGATAAAAAAAATATATTTAAGGCCTGTTCCCCGATGTAGCTGTTTGGAAGATATTTAGATATTTTTGTCATCTATATAGATTTTACCTTGAAACAAATCACTCAGTATCTATCTGATTGGCCTAAAAAGGGAACCCTGCTCTTTACATAGCCAAACAGCGCCATCTGGTATATATAACTATTATAGTACTTTGATAATTGAGCCTCCTTTCCCCGACTACATCTTACCGTAAAATAATTCAGTTTAAAATATGTCTTTCCATGTAGTTTCTACGCGCATTATTTTTATGTATCTCAAACCAATCAAACAGTTTTATTTTGCCACATGAAGGTAACTCTAACGGTAAAAATGTGAAAGAACTTCCTGATTCAAACACACGTGGTGAGTCGTTGCTTAATAAATGTGACTTAAGCTCTGAACAACACCACTGGAGGGCGACTTTAACTTCCTGTAACTTCCTGTATGGATTTTGATCAGCGTAGACACTGATCCTGGGTCAGGTTTGAAACTCCTCCTACGAATCTATAGCAGCTAACCAAGGACGCAAAATCTGATCCTAGTTCATTACAGAAAGTGGAGCTTTGTTTGGTAGAGGCGTAAAGGCTGGCCATGCGCATGATGGTGCCCGAAAAGCTATTTTTAAGACGGACTTCCGCAAGGACCAATCAAATATGCTCTAGTATAATAACCCTCCAATCAACTCCCATTTTACAATTTATAGGCGGGTTTTCTGAGTAGGTGTGTAACAAGCAGTGGCAGGACGAGGTCAAATGCACTGCAGGAGTTTCAAAAACGCGAGGCTGTCTATATGAGAAGACACAGGTAGAAAATTGTGATAACAGTTATCGCAGACGATATAGTTTACAGTACATTTATCAGAGTTTCGATTCTGAAGTAAATAGTTGTCCTGGTGTCATTTGACCGTGTCATAACGTAACCAGGAGGCAGTGAACAGAGATAATGTTAGCTAACATCAATGCTAATGGTACTTGTCGCGTGCTAGTGCACAGCTTGTAAACTAGTATGTAATGACGACTTGTGCTGGCCAAAAGTTCATATTAGCATCATTCTAAAGGTACTATATGGTGCATCTCCGCAGACCACTACCTCTGGTAGTTGAATTCGTCAGCCAAGTAAGCGTCTGAATTTACTGCTATTTATCTTGTCTAAAGCAGCTTGTTACGGTCACAGCTGTCATGCTTCACTCTGTGCCCCGCCGTCCCATCTGCGAGGTCGGTGTAAGTACATTAAGGCTTCAAAGCAGCAGGTCAGTCAGACGAACTGTCGAAGAGAGCAGGGGAAAGCTGGAAAGAGTCCCATGGCTAGGCAGGGGCATGGGCCTACTGTTGTCCTGGCTCGAGAGGGCAAGTGTCGGTGCCAGTGAGGCCGCGAGATCAGGCCAAAAGAGGAAGGGCTTGCTCTCCATATTTGCGGACCACTGCAGCTTTGTCACAGGACAGAGACTCAGACGTGCTTGCCAGATCGGCGAGCTATACTCCAACATCTACTCCGAGCGGACAAGGTGGACCCTTGTCGGGAACATATGGCGCAGGTTTCAGAGCAAGCATGCACCCACTGGGAAACTGGTTGCGGCCCTCGCTGGTGTCTTCATGTGGGACAAGGAGAAGATTCAAGAAGAGGAAATTCGCAGGTCTGAAATCTTATACATGCATGTATTTTGTCTAAATTTCTCCATGCATCTACTGCAAAAAACCTTAATACATAAGTGAAGATGCGTAGCAAAACAGATGTATTCATACAGTGCATGTTTGGTCCTTGAATGGTGGCTCAACCCTAAATAAATACTGTTATTATAGAGTTTTTCCTTTGTCAGCCTTGTGTATGTGCAATGAAGCATTTCGTATTGGTATGATGGTGATGAAACTGTGAAAACAAACAAAAAAAAAACTAACTAAAAACCTGTCTTGTTATGTGTGTCCCATTGGAAGATGTGGACTGGAGCTGAAGGCGCTGGAGGCAGTGAATTGTCTAAATACAACTTCAGGAACAGTAGCTGGACAACTGGAACCTGGCTGGGAAATTGTGATGGAGAAAAAAGATTTCAAAGTGTGGAAGCGCCCTATACCCAACAGTCACCTCTACGAATACAGAGGTCAGCCAACTTATAATCACACATGTGTAGCAAGGTCTCTGAAACACAGATATAGCTCACATTCAACTTTCTGTGATTAATTTTTGCTCTGAGTTTTTTATGGGAATTTATGATGAATTTTCTGAGGAGTAAGCATAATTTTATTTATGATTTTATGATGATTATGATTTTGCAGTGTTGGGCTCTTACAACGATGTCACCCCAAGACAGTTCTTCAATGTTCAGGTATGGACTTTTCAAATCTCCTAATCTGGCATCATAAACATCAGTCTCTGGTACTTCTAATTCTTTATCAGGGTGTTTGGTGTGCTGCCATCTCTTTACTCTTGCAGTTTGACTCATGAACAAAGGGAAAAAATTTATATTAAGGTAGTGGAAGTACTAAAGTGCAAGTGGATCCAACTTGTAATAATAGCAATGAGGTTGATTTAAAAGTAATTGCAGTGGGACTTGTAAGTTGTGTTTACTTTTTTTTTTAACCAGGTTACATTTTTGAAATTTTTATGGCAGGTTGTTTTGCATTTCCATTACCCAGTTGCTCTTGCATAACCAACATGTTTGCGCTGTATATGTGCAGCACAAAAGCAGCTGTAACACTCACTTCATGTGCTATATTAGGCATCTTACCCTTGACTTGTGCTTTCCTCTTTCCCCCAGTTGGATACGGAGTACAGGAAGAAGTGGGATTCCTTGGTTATCAAGCTTGAAGTTGTTGACAGAGATGTCAGTACAGGCACTGAAGTTGTGCATTGGGCTACACACTTTCCTGTGAGTTTCATCTTTTTGCTATTTTGCCTAACAGGAGAAGGCTATTTGTTTTGCATATTTTGTGTTCATAGGGCATTAATTTTGGCTTCCCTCATTTTTGTATGAGCAAACTATGACCTTGGCTTATCATATTCAAGAGCGGCTTCTGGCCATGTTAAAGTATATGATCAGTTCTTATTTTAGACTCATCAGCTAGTTATTTAACCTTTTTTATTTCACCTTACAGTATCCCATGTACTCAAGGGACTATGTTTATGTGCGCCGCTATGATGTTGACGTAGAGAATAACCTCATGATTCTGGTATCCAGGTGAGATCATCAAGAATTGTTTCTGGAATCAAATATCGTGTAGTTTTGAAGCATTACCAGATGCTTAACATGTCTGTGTCTTCCCATGTTGCATTCTTGTAATGCTATTGTGTAGATCTGTGCAGCACCCCAGAGTACCAGAGACACAGGAATTTGTGAGAGTCCATTCATACCAGTCAAAGATGGTCATCCGCCCTCACAAGTCTTTTGATGAGGTTTGTGATAAGTATTTTGCCACATAAATCAGTTTTACTTGCATAGTCAACTGTTTTGTAGCCCTTGAGTTTGATTTTTATGTTTTTTTCTATACAGAACGGATTTGATTACCTGCTGACTTACAGTGACAACCCTCAGACGGTATTTCCTCGCTACTGTGTGAGCTGGATGGTGTCAAGTGGTGAGCATTTTTACTACAGAGCTGCATGTAACAATAATCATATTTCAGTTTCAGTTCATTGCTTTTATTGTCTGACCAATAGTCCAAAACTTCAAGATCATTTATTAGACATAATGTTAATGAACAAATCATCATATCTGAGAATCTGGAGGGGTAGCATCTCTCCAAACTTGAGCACAAATTTTTCGACACATACATTTAATGTTTTCTCACTGAGTATGCATACTCTACCCTGATATTATGGCCACTTCCCTTTTGCCTGGCAGGTATGCCGGATTTTCTGGAGAAGCTGCATACTGCTGCCTTGAGGGCCAAGAACTTAGAAGTGGGGATTCACGACTATGCAGGTGCCATTAAATCCAGCGACAATAACCGCCAGCCAAGCCAGGAGCGCCACAGCGGAGAAAACACACACACAGGTGGTCCTGGACAGATCTACGCTTGAGATGGATATTTTACAGACTAGGGGTTTTGTTGGTGTGATATCACTTTCACTTGAGCCCCAATCCAACCCTCCAGCCTGCTTTTTCGGTACATTGCGTGAACTGCAAATGGAAGTTGCAGTCTACTCTAAAGACAAATAAACAGTTTGTCCATCCATAGAAATGGTTATATTGGTTGAGGATGAGCTCTCACAACAACAATGGACTGCACTGGCGACAGCATTACTGTCCTTTGGAGAAAATGTTGCCATGGAAATTTTAAGGCAATGCCATGTGACATAACTTGCCTCCTTTGGTAAAGATGTATGTGTTTGAACAGTTGGTAAGATCAAGCCAAAATATACATTTGCAGAGACGCTTTTGCCAAAGCACTGTTGCTCCCATTTTAATATCCAGTGTCTTGTCTTCCATTGTTTAACAGGGCAAGATTTCAAAGGTTGTTCAGACCGTCGGCAGCCATGTCACTGTAATACTGTCTGTGGTGTGATTTCAGTGAGATGATGTTGAGAATGAATGTACAGTATTTGATAGAGAACAGTATCTATAAATAGCTTCTGGCTAACATCATCATTAAAACCTGAAACTGGCTAACTGCACTGACAGATGAAGAATTGAGGCCTCTGTTGTGAAAGCTTTCTATCATGATTCTTCATTTCATTAATTCAAAGCAACTGGTTTCTTGTTTGCTTGTAGTATGAGTAATTAATCTTCATATGGGATGAAGATGAGATGGATTTAAAAAAAACAAACCTTAACAAAAAAATTGGTATTTTGGGAAAAAATGTTCTCAGAATTAAAAAAAGAAAACTTGTTGGGCTTCTCTTTGGGTTGTGGGGATGGTATTATTTTGCTACTGGCACAGTTGAGGGTTCATGCTATCCATCTGACTGTTTGATCAAAACTGCCGGTGTTGACTAAGCAGCCTTCTGAAGATAAACCAGTCCTTCAGCATTAGGGGCATAGTGTCTTATAACAACCACAAAAATCCTCAGATTCAATGGTACTGATGCGCTTTAGTTTTACCAGAAAGACAACCCTACAGAGACCCTGTTTTTTAAAAAAAAAAAATAGTGCCCTTTTTAGAGGCACATAGATTACATGTACCACATCGCAATCTATTTACATTTCACGAGTTAAAAAATAAAAGTTGTCTCATTTCAGCTCAGAAATTCTCTTGACACCCGGATGTTCACAACAGCAGTAACAGGCACTCACTGAAGTTTGCACTATTGGAATTACAGGTGTTTGCGTTTCCTCTATATTACTGTAAATGTTGTACATTCATAAAAACGTTGCCTGAGTTCTGGAAATCTCTGTTAAAACAAGTGCAACCTCTGTATTCATTTTCTTGCATCGTGATTCTTCAGTTTTTTGTTATTCATGTGGGTCCTACTGAAACTCCATAGAGTTTTTCCTTCCAAATCCTCCATGTTGCTTTTGTAGTTAACAGTTAGCAGGGGTGTTAAGAATGTACAAAGAACACCACTTGCTGTGGAATAAAGCATTGCCTAATAAAGTACACTGTTTACAGCCTGACAATCTGGCACAAATATCTTGAAAGCCATTTCTGTTTAAAAACATCTCATCTTGTACCAATATTCAACATCATAGTTGTGTTACTGTTGTGATACATCAGACTGACTGAACTGCAGTAGTGGTCACGAGATCAAAGTAGTACAAAGGGATCCACTCTTGTAATTTTCCCAAATGTATGAGTATCAAGTATTGATTTATCCCCACTGTGTCATAAATGTGTATGATTCTATGCTGTAGTGAATCATTTCCTGCTATATAAAAAAAGCCGATGTGAGATACACTCAATATGTTGAAAGTGTGAGGGAGGAAATGTTTGTTTTTTTGATATTCGCTCTTGTGTGGCTAAACAAAGCTGTGAGACTTGCTGGGAGATCAAGTTAAACCCCGTTAAACATTTCGCAACATTTGCTAATGTTAAGCTTGTGAATGTAACATTTTAATGTTCAGTTGTATGAAGACACCCGTGTGCCACCTGCAGTAGTCTAAATGAGTTGTCACATACTGTTTTTGTTTTTTTTCTTTCTGCAGACAGTCCAAATAATATGTTGTGATTAGGTACATGTGAATAACATTAGCAACAGAAAATTATTGTGTGAATTTGTGATGATGCACTTATTAGCCTTTGATTTTTAATAATTATTCAAATGGAAGAGAGACTAATTAGATTAAATAAACAGATCTTCATGTGTATCTTTTGTGTTTAGCTGTTGATTGCAGAGTATTCTTGGTTTCGACCTTGGTTTGGTCGAGAGAACGTTGATTGGCATTGTTTTTGTGCAAAGCAGACTTTGTTGTCCGGTCTAAAGGGATAATCTGTAAACCCTGTATTCCCTGTCTGGGCAGAGGGTCAGTAACAGACTGCACAAGCTCCGCTGTTTACTGAAAACACCGCTCAGCTTATCAGCCTGGACGAAGACAAACGCCACTGAAACTGTATCAACAAACCAGACTACTTATGAATTCTATACAGTATTTAAGCATAAGACTACACTATTTTAGAAGTTAGTGCACAATAATAACACATTTTCTCAAATTAAACAAAGGAGATTATAGAATATATGTGAAATTACATGTATTTTATTCGTAAAATCAAACCTAAACTTGGGTGGCTACTAACTATTTCTTTTTTTCAGATATTCGGATGTCTTAAACAACGCACCCACAAGTCCATTTCTTTAGTGCATACACTCGAAGCAAACCATGCACACTACACACTGTATGCAGAAGATTTGGGACATGTTTTTTTTGTTTGTGAAATTATAAAAAATACACATTTGGTTTTGAGAGTGTTTGCTTTATATGCATTTGAATAACAAATGTTTTATCAATTCTCCATGAATATGAAGAATTCTAAAATGTACTTGCCAATAAGTTGGCTTTAGAGAAATTGTTCAGTGTCAGTCAAATGCTGCTTGTAGGTTTTGTTTTAAGAAGCTTACACAGTATTATTCCTTTAAAGGTGCTGCCTGGTCCATAATGTCGGTGCCTCTAAGTCTGGCTGTTGTGGTCCTTTAGATTTTCACTGTGCTATAAATATCAAACAAGAATCTCTAATAGGCGACTTTAATGGGAGACATTTCAACATCAGAAAGAAAAGGTGCACATATTGAGAAGAATGATGTCTGCGCTCCATTTTTAGTTGCTTCAGTTCGGAGTCCTGCTGTTGTTCATGCTGGCTCACTCTCACTCAAGGTCACTGGAAAATCAGTACCTGTGGTTTTGTTTCAATGACAAGTCAAAAGTGTATGCTGTGAAAAAAATTACAGATATATTTTTTTTTAATAAATATGTTTAATTAAATGCATTTAAAATAAAAAAAACTGTATTCAATTAATCACAGAAGAACTGCATCACCACATCCATTAAGAGAGTCACATGAAATAAAAGTACAACCAACAAAGACAATATCTGTCATCTTAACTCTGGCACGCTTGCTACCAATTTCTTTATTCCCCAACAAATGAAGATGTATTTTCCTGGGATATGTTGGATATTGCAAATGCATGAATGAATGTTTCTTCTGAATGGAGTGCATTTATTCAGTTTAACATAACAAGACAAGGGTTTTGGTGTACTTTATTGCAGTGATTTATTCTGTCAGTGTTTTAAACCCATAAAGTCTTACATCAATGCTTTATAGCGTACATTATCACCTAATGCCTGCAGACATGTTTGTCAAGACTGGATCAATTAAAATAGAAGTCACAAAGAAAGGTGGAGTCTGGTTTATTCATTATTCAATTTATTGGTTTAAATATACTATTTATGATTTGACTTATAGGACAACACAGACTGAAATATAGCTGAGAACTGAACTGAAACAAAACTCAAAATTTTATCATCATTTCAAGAGAATAAACTCTTTGTCTGAACACACGGGCTTGTATGTCTCAGGTTTTGATTTACAGATCAGTGAAGTGTCCGCGGTGTTAACAGAATGACCTCCTCTGGCTGAAATTATTAGCCATAGTTAAAAGCCACTGAGCACTTATTGTAATTGATTGTTTCCACAAATCTGCCATATTGACACCAACCAGGTGATAGAAAATGACTGTTTTATCCACATGAATGCTGTAAAACACTTCGAGCCCCACTCTTTGTTCGGTATAAAAAGATGCTGTCAGTAAAACACGCAGGATATTTAGATGATATTTATTGGTCATAGTTCTACATCTTTGAGTACATTATAAAGTAAAAAAATACAAATACAAATATGAACAACATTCAAATTACTTTATCTGTCCTCTAGATATGTGACATAGAGTCTTAATCTTCTCCAAATAGTGGAGTTTATTTCCCTGTTTTACTCTTCATTTAGTCCAAATTCTACAAATTCAAGTACATCACTGAATTTAAATGGAAATATTATTTTTTTGAATCACTCAGCAAAGAAGGAGGACAGTGCTCTCAAGCCTCCAAGGTGCTTGGCACAACCATGGACAGAAGATGCACTGCATGGTTAGATCAAGCACAATGGGGTCCCGGGCAAAGATCGAAGGACAAAAAAGCAAACCCAGATGACAGGAGATCCAGCTCAGCATACGGCGTCCAAGCAAAACGAAGCTTTGTCGTTAAAAACGTAAATGGAAGTAAAGGGTGAAAATCAGTAAAGAAGAATTGATCTTTTTGCTTTCCTTAGCCAACTTCTCTTTGATTAATGTTGTAAAATTAACAAAACCCCTAAAAGAAATACATTTTCATCAAAGTATTTTCTTGCAATTTTGGAGAAAAATTTTGTATGGTTCGATTTCCAAGATTTCCAAGTCCAAGAGTCGTGAAAGTCCAAAGGTGTGAGGGAGGAGATCTGGGGCTCAAGGACAGATCGGTAATAAGAAAAGACACAACACATCGCAACATTCATTTACATTATGACTAGTCAAGAATTGTAGCAGTTAAGAACATCTGCAGAATAAAAAAAAAAAAGATTAGTCATAGGTCACACCCACTGCGGAAAAAAGGGCTGCGACGAACTGCGTCAAACCCCACCCTCCCGTCCTTTGCGCCCAACTCTTCCAGACATGACCAAAGAAAATTCTGAAAATTTTCTCAATATTTTAAGATACAAACATTCAAATTTAAAACATTTTCAAGAGAAGAGTCACAGCAGGCCGCAGAGACGGTGGCTAAATCAAATTAGTTCTCCAGCACTCTATTTAGTGTTCCTCAACTGATCAATGTAAATAGAGTTTGGGTGAAATATTAGTGATCTCGTTAGGAACCGCGGCAATTCATAGAGTCTGCTCTCTGAAATTTTACAATTGACTAAAAAACTAAAACTTCGAGGCCAGGAACCTCAGCGGCTCTAAGAATAATACTTATTGCTTACTGCTGAGGACATTTACTGTTCTCTCAGAGTAAAAGACACAACCTCTCCTGATGTTTTAGTCTTAACCATGTTAACGGTCACTGAGTGCAATGTCAAGAGTCATGATACCATCAAGCTAAGAGAGCTGTGTCTCCAAAAGGTTTGCCAATCTTGTTACCTTCTGTCTCTTTCAGCTCTCCTGGGACATCTTTCTAAAATGAGAAAGCATGGTGCGATAATCAACTTAGAGCTCTGACAACTGAACCACTTTGTGTGATGAAATAACAACACAATGCATATTAATGCACCAAAGAGAAACCTGACATTTGTTATGTCCAAATGGCAGAAAAATGGGAATGCTTTAGGTGAAATCGGTGGACATTGGCGATGAAATGGAACTCAGTCTTTTTCAGAACAATGAGGATGTTTGAAAGGGATGCAGTGTGACTGATGAGATGGTGTGAGGATTTTTAAACACTGATGACTGTGATACATAGTTATGCGTCCTTACCTTGTGTTCTTCAAAAATATTCAGGATTTTTCAGGAAATTGCAGTTTAAATTTTATGTTTCTATAAATCTCATTCCAAATTTGACTAAAAATGTTTAAATGTTAATCATTTATCATTAAAAGTGTCTGATTTAAAGCATAAAAATTAAAAATCAAATATTCTCCAGATGAAAGGTCATGGTGACCAACCAAACGGTCAATGTAAAACTACAAATTTTAAGACTTAGTCATAAGTTACTCTGTAGTTTACAGACAACCTCTAGCAGTATCTTTGGAAAGTCACTTCTACATTTCTGGTGTTTCCAAGGAACCCACCTTTCCATCCTCTGGCCTCAAAGTCGGTGTTAGGTGTAGCCGGCGGAGGGGTGACGGAGGCGAGTGAGCGCTCTGAGCTGTGTCTTGGGGTCTTCTAGCTTGCTCTACTGGAGGCAGACTGTCCTGATTGCGTCCTCAGCACCCTTCAAGTCCCCATCTCCTGCCCCTCCTTCAAGCTAGGAGGGGTTGGTGATGTTCTCTTGGGATAGGTGCACTGGCAAGAAGGACTTGGTCAGGCTGGGATTGGTCATGAGTTGGGGAGTTTGGGGGGGGCCACTGGTTCCGCATTTCATAAATATTAATACAGAGTCCTCCCTCTCCAAATGGGTAGATTCTTTAATTTTGTTAGAGGGGGAAGTGCTTTATTCACTTAATGGCTTTTATTAGTGCCCGGTCTTCAACTCTTTCATTAGCTAAAGTGCTGCTATAATTTACAGGGTAAAAGGGGGTGGGGAAGAGGTGGTGTCTAAGGAGGGTTGATCCGGCTGCTGCGGGACAGGCAGCCCCTTCGACCACTGCAGCTTTTCCTAAAAAGTGGCTTTTCTCAGTAAGAACTGTAGTCTATTACATCAAATACACTCTATAGCATCCTCATCAACCATTATAGGATTCTACTACGTGATGTCTTGTACATCTGCTTTTTATTCATTCATTAACTCCTGTCCTGTTGCAAATCTAAATCCTTGTTCAACTTCCAAGACTAACATTGTTCAGATCCAGTGCAAGAAATAATTAATGGACAATATTTATAGCACTTCTGACAATTAAATGGCTTCTTATATATGAGTGGAAAAAGATTATTTCTGTGGTCTTCCAAAGTAGTTTTTCTCCTTGACCCTCGAGAGTGGATTTATTTCAATTGGGATCAAATGTTGAGCTATTTTTTTCTTTTCTGCATTGCATTTAGTATGAATTCACATTCTCATCAGGATATGCTGATAAGCAAGATTGTTTAATCTGCTTTTTTTTATACTGGCTATTTTGTATGCGTGTCCTACATGTCTATCTGTTCCTCCTTGATACTTTTTAATGTATATTATATAAAATGTAAGGGTCTGTTTATGTGATCAGACATAAGTCAAATTATAAAAGATAGCACAAACCCTTTGCAGCATATTGATAAATATTATATTTATCATTATTTTATATATATAAAACAAGTTCATATGCCTTCAAGATCATATGAGCTGAATTGCATGTAGCATTATTCTTTGCCTCAATATAGTGTAGAGCCTTTTTCTTTAAATTTCCAGTTTGACTATATCATACCACATTTAGTCGGAGTATATTTGTGTATGCGTTGGCGCCATCCACAGCAATCGCTGGTCAGTATCAGGTGCTCAGACACAAAATGGCTGCCACACTTCGTGCAGCTTGCAACATAACGACATTAGATAAGGCAAGCTTCCAGAAGTGCTCGCGGCTCTGATGAAATGCTCTTTATTTTGCTCTGTGGAGTCTTGTTAGTTGTGAACAGCTGGTGTATGATGTCCCCAGACTGCGTCTGAGTGAATGAACTGATTAACCTGAGTGGCCATTCCTACCAGAGAGAGGGGGTGGGCCATCAGCCTGAATAACTGTCTTCATCATCAATGTCACATAAATCACTTAGCTGGACAAGGCTTTCAAATGCGACTTTTCTTTTCCTCTAAACCAGACCGAAATGGTCGCAGTAACGCTGCTGTATAGTGCTGCTTTCTGAGGGAGACCACACAACTGTGATGGGGCTAATTTCAATGATTCAACATTTCTGTGATGCTCTGGTGGCAGCCCACATGTAGCACGTTAGCCTTCTTATCTACTTTATTGTCTTATGTTGTACATCATCTATTTCATATATTATATTTTGACTTAAGAGAAAAAATGTGCCTGATTACACTTTAAGCATGCATGTTAGCATTCATGTGAAATAATAAAAAAAATACCAGAAGAAAAAAAAACAAACGAACAACAAAACAAAACACAAAGTAAAATAAAAAGTAGCCTTATGTACAGCATTAATCTTCTTTTGACACAGGCTAAAAGGCGTTTTAAATAATAAACAGACTTTGCATCTTTCAAGAAGCCTGAGAGAGAGGCTAGACATGAGAAAAACACTTGTCCTTCAACATGTACGTGGGACAAAATGGCTGTCAAACGAGAACATTTTCCTCTCAGCAAGAACACTTTCCTTTTAAGTCTTAAAGTTTGTTTCCTCTTTGCTTGGGATTCAAGTGATGGCGTTTCTAGTTTTTAGCCATTCGCTTGCACTGTGAGTCCTCGCTCAGTGGTGCTGTGTCCTTGCAGTGGGGATCATCCCTGCATCTGCTGCCGCTGTGGCTGCTAACTGTTGGGCGGTCCGTCGTTCAGGAAGTAGGTTGTCATTTCACCCTTACCTTTGACCTTAACCACCCCGCGACACTCCAGCACGTACCCTTTGCTTGCAAGCACTTGGTATAGGTCTGTAGTTACCTGTGAGCAGAAAAGGGCAGATTTATTTGAAATATAAGACATTTTTGGCCGATTAAAATTA
>JAUZTA010000014.1:10541993-10555700 GCA_034780835.1 Ctenochaetus striatus | reverse complement strand
GTTTAAGTTTATAAAACATGCATGATCACAACTTAAGAACTAATCCCTTTAACATTTTTTAAATAAACTGATTTCTCAGAGTGTCTGTGCAGCAGACATTTACTTTCTAAGAGAATTTACAATTTTGATGTGCTGGTTAACCTTAGGTCACTGGTTTGTAAAAGGATGGAGAGAAAAACATTTTTAGTGAGTAAAGTTTAAGACTGTACACATGATAAAATCTGTTTGCAGACAGAATTCCCTTCATAAAGTACAAACATATTAGCAAAGTCTACAGTACTCACTATTTAAATTCTTTGATAAGGTTTTTGTGAATCTTTAAGCAGAAATCCTCAACTGCTGTCCGTCCATCAGGAAGTACAACTGGAGATGTGTAATCAGGAAGCTGGCCCTTGGGTTTTGTGTAGCTGCAAATAAGCACACGATATCAGGAAAATTCTGCTGTCTGGACAAACAAATATTTGAATATCACAGCTTCCTTGCTCTGCACCATTTTAATTCAAGCGTTTACACGCCTCTGTTAACCTTGACTTTAAAAACAACTCTTACATGCGCACAAGCTTCAGGTAGTCCCATATTTTCTCCAGCAGGTCATCGAAGTTCCAGCGATGGTGGGCTGAGATGGGTACGCAGTGGGGCACCTTGTAGATGATGTCAAGTTCCTCAATGGAGATCTGATCGATTTTGTTGAGCACATAAATGCATGGGATGTAGACCCTGGTGCAACAAGAGACTGTAAGTGCTGCTGGACATAAAAATGCTGCATAATCAGCAACCATTAATGTAGAAGGTCTGACATGAATTCCACGTGGCTGACAAGGTCAAAAACACACAAAAAGAATAAACAAGCAAATTCAGAAAACATCTATATCAGTTTGAAAACACCTGCAGAGAACTTAAGAAACATTATGCCAATGTTATAAAAATGCTGCAGATGGACACATAACACTGAGCAGGACATCTCTCTCTTTTCATTTCAGTCAAGGTACAGAAAGCATTTATGCAAAAGAGATCCTGTGAATGATTTGTTTCTCTACAACTGCATGAAGGTTATGCTGTTGCCATGCTGTTGCCTTGCAATAAAACACTGGACGACAGTCCTTGGATGTGTGCCCCTTGTCAAACGTGCCCAACAGCGCAGAGTTACACCCACTACCCACACCCCACCCCACATCATCCAGGTCTTAGATTAAAAGATATCTGTTGATTTTTTAAAAATATTTTATTACCTAGGGGAATGGTATTAAGAAATTGCTTATCTAGAGATTACGCTTAATGTATGATGCACATGTATCATGCATGTTGAAATGGGACTGAAGATTTCAACAGGCCACACCCACTGGGGATGACTAAGGAGGGCTCATTCTTGCACTTCAGCAGCTTACCGATTTCCCTCCACTACGTCAATGAGGTCATCAGCTGTGGCGTCGCTGCGCAGAGTGATGTCTGCGTTGTGGATCTTGTACTCTGCCAGGATACTCTTAACAGTGTCACCGTCCAGCTCACTTTGTGCACACTTAAGAGTGAGAAAGAGTGAGAAAGAGTGAGAGAAAGAGAGAGAGAGAGAGAGAGAGAGAGAGAGAGAGAGAGAGAGAGAGCGAGCAGAGAGAGAGAGAGCAGAGGACAGTGATGATGATGTTAATCCAAGACAGTGAGACCAATGCCTTAACATTTTAAACAGCTACATTCATACATTCAATTTCCAGATATTACAATTTATCAGTGCTTTGAAGTACAGCATTATGAAAGCAACTTTGATAAGTGTGATTGTGCATGTCCACCAGAGGGCAGCATTGATGCGTTTTAGTGTTAAACTGATGAGATACTGAAGCTACACAAGAACTGCTATCAGTGTTACATTTTTTTTTTTATATTCAAGGACTCATTTAGAGGTGATAACTGTGAGAAGTCTGCATTTCTGCATTTAAATTGCCATCACCCAGTGTGGGACGTACTGTAGCTGTGAAGTTGATGCCTCCTTTATCTTTCTTCTTGAAGCCGATGTTGGGTGGTTGCTTGTTAAGTCGGATGCCAAAGCCCTCCAGTTCGTGTTCTATCAGCTTTTTGTGGCCAAGAGGCTTCAACACATCCAGCACGATCAGGATTAGGTTGCAAGTTCGAGCCACTAAAACCAGAGGGACGAGGGAGAAGCAGACAGTGGTTAAAGAAAGTGGATGATGGAATCACAGAGCTTCAATAGAGAATACATTATGTATATACATCCTTTTAATAGAAACACCGTTTAATGCCGTCATTTAAAAGCACACAACGTTTGAATGCAGCAATGTCTTTCTCAAAGTGTATGAAGTATGCTGAAGCATAAACTTGTATCTAAAAATTTTGTGAAGAAGGCTGTTCGTATTTCTGCACCAATAGTGGTAAAAACAACACTTAGAGCACTTTTGAGATACCTTACCCAGAATGTTTCTAGATACTTTAAGTTTTGTTATCAACTCTTGAAACCTCTCTGCTTAAATGCTGCTTTGGCAACTTTATTAGCTGTTCATATTTGGTGAGGTTGTATGTTTCAATCATGATTATTTAATGAACACTATTTTGACAGCGAGCTTCACAAAGAAACAAGCTAATACGGCTGTTGTGAGTATAACAATAATTTAGTTTACATTAGTGAATGTGCAGAAGAAGCAAAAAATCAAGCATGTCATAAGCATACTGTAAAATTCAAGCACATTTCAAAATTTTCGATATAAAATAATGTATTTATGATTAGTTTATATTAAGTTTTGTTTAATAATTTCAGTCTGCCAGCGAAAAACCTGTTAGATATTTAGTGGAAACCTTAGTAATCTTATCTTTTACCTGCTATGACCTGTCTGCCTCTGCCCTTGCCATCCTTGGCTCCTTCAATAATTCCTGGGAGATCCAGGAGCTAAGAGGGAAGAAGCAAGAAATTAAAGTGACTAACCCATTGAAAAACATTTTAAAATAAATAAACTGTTGCAAGCAATGATCAAATGAGAAACTCTTGTACCTGAATTTTGGCACCTTTGTATCGAATGACTCCTGGCACTGTTGTAAGAGTGGTGAACTCATAGGCAGCAACCTCAGAGTACACACCTGCAAGGTTACTTAGCAGTGTAGACTTTCCCACTGAAGGGAAACCAACAAAGCCAATACGAGCATCACCAGTTTTTGCAACATCAAAACCTAAAAGAAAAACAAAGAATTGGAAAATTGAACCAAGTATGATTTGATGCTTTAGATAACATAAAAAGCTTAAAGCTTGTTTGTAGTAAAACCCAGATGAAGTATTTTAAAGTCATGATCTTACCCTCTCCTGCTGCTCCTCCACTGCCTCCTTTTGGTGTGATGAGCTCCCTCCTCAGTTTGGCGAGACGTGCTTTGAGCAGACCCAAGTGGTGAGCTGTGGCCTTGTTCTTCTGCGTCCTGGCCATCTACAATTACAGCAAAACCAGCATGAGGTGTTACACTTGATCTATGAATAACAGTTTTGATGCTACCAGTGAGCAGCATCTTAAGACAGTTTTCATGGGTAGAAATTACAATTACACAACTAGAAAAAAAAAACAATAACAGCTGGTGCTCCCTGTAACACAATGGCAGCTTTTCGGCAGTATTTCACCAGCCTCTGCTTACTTACATTGTGGAATAGACTCGAACCCTTTGTAATTCTGAATTAAATGAACTGGTTATAAAGAATGAAAGCATTGTAGATTGTTTAGAGATGTCTGTTTCATAAGTTAATTTTGCCATTTTGAACTTATTAAATACTATATAAAGAAATTCTAGAACATTTAGCACAGAAAGAAGTAGATGAGATTTTTTTTCTTCCATTACTTTAACTCAATGCCCTTAAGAAGGAGATTTATTTTTAAATGGATTGTAAAAATGCTTTCATAGTTCATATGGACACTTGATTGGAAAACAGCATGCCGATTGTTAGAAGTAACTAGCTAACAGAACAAACTGTTAAAATAGGATGTAAATTGTTTCCCTTTACCTGACGTCTCTTTATCATCACAGTATCTGATAACTCATTTTAAGACAACCTAACAGCTTAAATATAATTTCTAAGGGGCCATTTTTATTCATAAATGACCACAGTTAGGTTTATGCATCTTCATATGCCTTCTCTGCTGAAGTAATAAAGCTGGATACATTAGAAAACTTGTCAAAAGTTGTTCATCAGGGCTAATTTCAAAACTCTCACATGCCTAGACTAACCAACACCAACTTTATACTCTTGTATTCGCACTCGGGTGCCGATTCATTTTGCCAGCCAATCAAACCGAATCCGGAGTCAGCACTAAGCGTATCTATGCTACAGACCTAACGTTAGCTCATAGGTAGCAACGCCCTATAAATTCTAATTTTTGAACATTATACATTGTACAAGTCGACTGGACACATATAACAACTTTACAGCTATTTTTACCAACACAAACTATGATCTGTCAACAAATATTACAGCTTATTGAGAGCCCCAGCTGTGGGAGCTAGGCTAATATTTGCTAATGTTAACCGCTAACGGTAAGCTAAAACGTGACTGATTCAATAGGTAAGCCAGCTGTCTGCTTATACCTTACCTCATTTTCGATCTCTGAAATTTTGGCGATTAAACTCATTGTAGCGGAGATTCCTGTGTACACGCTACGTTACCGAATGAAGTAAGGAAGATATTAACGTGGAAGTTGGCAAAGTTAGATGCTTTTTACCAAGCACACTAGCCTCGCCAAGCAAGTACCGCTGTGCGCTGCTTTGCGTGAAATCTCGCGAGGACACGATTTGACATGATGCGCTATTCCCAGTACAGTGACTGAAAGGACCTAGGAAGGAGATAAAAACTATATTTGCCCTAAAAAAAGAGACTATATGATCAAAGTTAGAAGTGCATATTCTATTTAAGATGTGGTGATACTTAGTTTTAATGAATCTAGGTCTGTTTGTTATTACTTAAAGGGTTTAGACAAGGACATCTGCCAAATGAAGAATACAGGTAGTTTAGGATACTTATTTATTCTGCAATCGTTTGTAGTTGCTTTTTGTATTAAGATTAAAAAGATGTAAAGTTTTAAAATAAAGTGCATTGTAGGAATAAACCATGCTCTTTGGCTTTTGTCTCTTTTATAAAACAGCATTGTCTTTTTGAAACCCTCTTCATAGATTTCAGATATCTTTGACCTGTTAGCTGTTGCACTAAAACTCCTGAAAAATTTTGTGATAGGTTAATTTGAATAACTATTTAAGAGCTGGGAGCTCCATTTTTCTGCTCTACCCAATCAGTCTTCTCACAACACCCAAGATTAATCCTACCCTTTTGTTGGACCCAAACGCAAGGTTGAGAACCACTGAACTAAGCTGCTGTTCCTCATTAAAAACATAATTAGGACTAGTTACTTTGATTTGTGATGTAGGACTTTTACTTGTAATGTCATTAATTGCAATTGAGTAAATGTGTTTCCTCCCTTTCTTAAGCATATTATCTGAGTTCTTCTAGTATTTCTAATAATCAGCCTCTTACAATTTAGATTAGAATAACTACAAGTAATTGTTTTAAGCAAACTATAAGCAGTTTAATACATGTTTTGAAGCACACTTTTTTCATTGGTCTCAACTTTTTACAGAGACAAACACACATTTTAACAGGTCAGTTTTAATACAAATTCTCACACAACAAAAAAAAGGACACAGGCCTGTCAAATTGTTTACTTTTATTGTTTAATTGTTTATTGTTTAAGTCGCATACAGTATAATTTCTCATTGGTTTCTATGTTGCTTAAGTTTGTGGACACTTTGTTGACCATCTGATTGACTTATTGGTTGTAGGGTAGTTGGGTGGGCCGGTTAAACAAGGTCAGTGCTGCCAATTTCACCAGATCTCCTCTGACCCATGCTATTCTCTATGAACGTTAAGGAGGTTTCATTAACAACTATACTCATATGGTGGATAATAATAAAGTCTTTAGGGTATATTTGTCTCATCATGGCCTTTCACACAGTTTTGATGGAGACAGACTGTATGAAAGGCCAAGGAGGGTTTTAAATCAAAACGAGATGTCTGAATTTGACTTTTGACATTAAAACTTAATCTTAGAACCTAATTAATGCCAGCTGCTGCAGGTAGATTGACCACTTTCTGCTCTTGAATATTTCTCTTCCAGCTTAACTAACAGTGTCATCTAAAGCATATGCTTTAAAAATTAATATAACCCGTAGAATAATGTAATTTTTGAGTAGTCTGTAAGCTCAGGAAAGAACCTAAAAGACGACTTTATGTATGTACCTTAACTCCAGTCCAAGATATATCAAACAATATGCTAGGTATGCTGAATCTGTCACGTCATATATCCACATTTTTGTTTGTTTAGTTGTAGGAGGTGTGCTTGTCCTCATTAAAATATATAAAAATAGGCTTTTTCTTTTTAAAAGGTAGATACGGTTTCAGCGAGTTGTTGTTCAGCATTTGTTGTTGCCCGGCTAGGGTGACAGCAAGCATAAATAGCACAGGACAGAAGGACGGGAGGTGAGACACAGCAAGACAAGGGGTAATTACTGAGTTTGTTATCACTAAACACATTTCTGTAGACCTCTGCAGGTCTAAGTTAATGCTTCTTTTTGAAAAACAGAAAAAGGGCTTTGACTTAATTCATCAACACTAGCCACAACTTGAGAACTGACAATAATAAACCCATGCCCAAACATCTCAAATGTTCTTCTTTTAATGAGCAACGCATCTTTATATCATACGTCAGTCAGCATTGGAGTGCATTGATTAAAAAGGAAGTGCAAGTACAGATTTTGATGCATTCATTTTGACTAGAGGATTAAATTATTTGCAACATCGTCCCAAAAATAGTCATTCTACTGGGACTCTCTGCAAAAGAAAACTGCTATAGTTGATGCTGTTTCTAACCTAAAAGATATATGCATTTTTTTCCTCATTTTAAGCTTTTTGAGTTACCAGTATCTCTGAGTGACAGTGTGTAGAAGTGATTCTCATCTGCCTTCTGGTGTCAGTTCACTCCAGTCCACAACATACAGCACTTTAACTCATTATCACTGTCATGCTCCCTGACTAATTTCTTGTGGTTTCTCAGTTTGCCTTGAGGAACACAGCAACTGAATTAAGCCAGCAGAAGCCCAAAGTCTGTGAGAAGCACTATTTTAGTGCAATAGTTTCACACATGGTAACCTTGCCGCCTAAAACTGGCTATCTCTGCATAGAGATGGAGTAGAGTTCTTATCGTAACCCCATCGATAGGCCTTTTAGTTTTTATGGAAGCGCCATTATTTGTGGTCATGTCACCAGAGCAAGGATAACAACATCTTTTGAGGTAATAAAAAACAAATAACAGCATGAAGTTATCCATTAAAATGCATTGTCCCCAGTATCTTGGATTCTGTCATCAGAATTTGGATAATACTTATTGAAACCATAAGGCTTTACGATAAATGCAACTTGGCCATATGATGGCAAAAGTCTTCAGTGGAGGCATTTCCCTTAGACTCTAGCTGCTCTCGGAGGAGGTGGGCGGTGCTGTGGAGGATGACCTCCGTCGGGACACTGACTGTGAACGCTCAGGGCTGTGTTTGTCATAAGGCTGGAGCTGCACCTCCAGGAAGTCCCTGTGCTGCTGGCTGATGACCTGGCTGATGAGTCCTGGCAGAGCCTGCAAGTTACTCAGTAGAGTCTCCAGCTTTGTTTCTAGCAGGGCAATCCTCTTCTCCATGTCCTCTCCTCTCTCATTCAAGTCCGATATCATGTCATACATGATGTTCTGAGTCTGGAATAAGGGAGAGGAAGCACACTTAGCATGATCAATGTGCAAATCTGCGTTACTTTGTATGTGTCCATTATTAACACACATGGTTCCAGATTAAACACAGGCTTCTTCAATACTTCAATAAATATGCAATCGAAAGTGCTCTGAGCTCATTCTGAAAAGAAGAGGAAAATAAATGGAGGAGATTAACTTTCTCAACATGCTCTGTTCAGACTGCAGACTGACTTTAAATAATTGAAAAAAAATCCATATGAAGAGAGAAGTCATTACCAGCTGTTAATTGTCTGACACAAAAGCAATTAAAGGATAGGCTCTCATTATTTCAAGTCTGTCTGAAAACAATATTCACATTCACACTGAAAGTTAATTGTTCCCTCTCTCTGTACCAGTGGGAAAAAAAAATCCCTTTCTAAAGTAATTTCAATAAAAGTGATGGGGGACAAAATCCACAGTTCTTGTACAGCATAAAAATATAAATTTTGAAGTGTAGCTGAAGCCAATATGTAGTCTGAATTAGACAGATCAAGTGGGTTTCTTCCAGAGTTAGAGTTTTCAATTTGCTTTTGTGCTTCAGTGGAATGTATTTGTTTACTGAGATTTGGTGGAGAGACAGCAACACAGAGGGATTTCAGTACTAAAAGCTCAGGAGAAACAATAACAGAAACAAAACCTTTTTCAAAGTACATATGGGCATGTGAGTATTGTTTTAAGAAATGTGGACCTATCCTATAATCTTACAATCTAACACAAAAAGTTAAAGGGAAGGGATAGGAAGGGGAATCAAAAAATACAATTTACCAACAAGAAAAAACATCCCAATTAACAGAAATTCTTTACATTAAAAGTAAAATGTTTTTTGCCTTTTTTAATGGTACTAAAGTAGAAAAAGTTTTCCCATTTTTTCAGCAAACGTCCAGTTGTCCTCGGTTTTTTGGTGGGCAGAGGTTGAAAGCAGCTAAAAAAAAGTCAACTCCACATTAAAAAATGACAATGAAACGTCAGTTTTTAAGTTATTTTAATCTCAGGAGTTACAACCTTGAGAACCTGCAGTTTTGCAGTAAAGACTGTCTGTGAGGGGAAAATTTTATGTGAGCAGTTTACAGGGCTTCATGCTTGCGTACAGACCGGAGTAAAACAGCCTGTGACCTTGAGGAGACAGGAAAGGTGCCTGCTGATGATGCTCCCTGCTCTTTTGATGCACCGAGCATCACTTCACAGACCTTTAAAATATACTGTGGCTGCATGCTGCATTTCAACTCCCGAGGTTCAAGTGTTCAAAAGTAGTCAATAACACACTAAGAAATGCATGTCACATTGTAGATGAGGTGTGGGAGTGATGCTGCTGGAGGGCGGTTTCTGAGGTATTATTCAGTGGAGGACTGATAATCCCTGGCAGCCTCGAGGCGATGCCATCCATCACTTACCTTGTCCTCTTCTGATTTGAGGCGGGAATAATGGGATAGGTTGTTTATGTGAATCAGCGGGGACTAAAGTAGCACTGACACCTCTCAACATGACAGCTAGTAGGAGACAAGTGTTGCACTGTGTTGTTTAACTTCCATAAACACTCATCTACACCAAACATTTAATGACAACCAAATACTTTAATGCATGGATTTATTTTTTATATGCATACAATTCATCTTTTGACTCAAAAATAACTGCATCCAGTCAAAAGACGAATTGCAGCCTGGACTGACCAAAGTCTGGGTCTCTGTAAATCATAAAATCTGGAAAAAAATACATAACAGAGTGATGGCAGAAAATATTACAGACCAAGAATAGAGGCTTAGTAAACCGTGAGAGAACAAACATAAAAAATAAAGGAGGAAACAGATGCAGCAAGAAGAAATTCAGTGATTATAGATGCACTTCAACTATGAAGTGACTCTATTAACCCATATTTGGACAAGAGAACGAGAGTTAAGAGGAGGAAAAGTGGCAGAATTTGACGTCATGTATGGTAATTCAGCCTGCATGGCAAAGTGCTGTGAAAAGAAACAACATCCAAGCAAACAGTGCGTCACTTCAGCCGCATAAGACGAAAAACCACATCTTGTATCAGACTGTAGGCGAGAGATAATGAGTTAAGGGGATACATTGTGATTTGAGGAATCTCTTATTGCACTGCAGTGGTGATGCAGTTGCCAATGATATGTTCAGCTCTATTTAGCTCCATCTTTCCACTGGGAGCATGAAGGGACTGGAGCTACACTGTCCTCTTGTGGTAAGAGGCTCTCATAACAGGAACCTGCTGACTGCCACTGGCTATAACCCACCTTTTCCAAAGTCACATCCCAACTCCTCTCGCTGCTGTTATACAGCACGAGGTGATTGGGCAAATATTAAGTATTAACTAATAGTGCTCATGACATGCTGGCCTGCATCCAGTTTGACTGTGCTGTACTTTTGAATGTCAAAGCGCTCTGCCTTTCCCTCCTCTCTTTCTCTGCCTTTATTTCCGGCTGAATCATCAGATCACAGTGTGTCTCCCTTTCCAGGTTACTGTTTCTGCTGTGTCAGGCTGGCGCGCTGCCTGGTCTTTCCCTAAGGTTTGTCAACTGCTGTTTAGTGCATCTGGAGACAAACATCAGAGAATATATTCAGTGGGAAAAAAAAAAAAACGGGGCAGACACAAACGGGGGTTTCTTCTTACTCTCATTCAGTAATTTTGCAGGTAAGCATGTCCTGAGGATAGTAGTTTATGCTGTAAAATAAAATGTTGTTATTTCAAACCCAAAGGATGAGAATCTCAGGTTGAGCACAGACAACCAGAAGCATCACACACATTCATTTTTAATCACCTTCTTAACAGCCTGTCTGTTTATTTGACACCTGTAGACTTTGATTATATCAGAAAACACAACTAATTCAGCGAGTAAACTAGCATGCATGGATATTCAATCACACAAGGGAAAGAAACGTATCAGGATAGTTGTCTATCAGTTGACTGTTTAGTCTAGCTTACCTTAGCAAGGTCCACTAGTGAGTTTGCTTGGTCATTCAGCTTGCGTTGCTCCATTTTAACACTTCGCAATCTGAACACAAGACCATTCAGAACCCAATAAATTAACGCTATCATAATTTTTTTTTAATCATAGAATTTGTGCACACACAAGGCATACACACGGAGGACACTCCTAGGACATGCACAGGATGTGTGTAGAAAATGCAGGGGTCAGTCTGTTTGGTTGAGCTGCATGCAAGTGGAGAGGAGACCACGGAGGAGGGGGGAGAGAGCTGCCACCAGGGAAAATGAAACCAGCTCTGCGTCCTTCTCAACCAACACAAAGAGCTACACTTAAGGGGTGAAAAGAAGTCATGTGGTATCAGACTAGCTGTAAACATCATTCATAAGGTCATATAGCTACTCTGACACCAAAAAAGCCCACTGTTGTATCTTTTAAATTCTCTATTTAAACTAAATTTTCTCTGTTACACTGTAACAATTATTTTGTCACTCAAAAGACAAAATATCAAGCATTGCTTCAAGTAAATAAACAGACTAACTTTAGACCTTTTTATAGTAGCTATATGCTACAAAATATTGTTTTTTTGTCTTTCTATAATAAATAAAACAATGGTTTAAGAATTAAGAAAATTCAAATGCTCTTTCAAATATGCCTCTTAGACAAATCCTGTTATTCTTGCATCATGAATAGGAAATAATTCATTAGCCTACTTGTTAAAAAAAGCCATAAAAGACCACTTTTTTGTTAACTGTAAACCCTACTTGTAAAGTCTGCAAAAATTTACTCACCTACTCCATACAACATGCTTAAATAATTCACATCTTCTGTTTAATTAGGCCTCTAAAACCTGTTTCTACTCATCCTCTCAGGGGGCCCAAAAACAGCAACTGTGCAGTATTGTAGCGTGTCGACCACACGTGGTTTCAAGTTATTAAGGAGCCTTTTTTTCTCCTGAATCACCCACGCATAGTAAATTACACTGGGCACAATACGCAGGCAAATATCATGTGGGGGAAGTTACCTAACATTTCAGATTTTGAGGAAATGATAATAACAAACTATAACTACCAGAAATGGATGCAGTGCAGGGTGATCATTAGATTGTGTGTGAATCGAAGGCAAACAGAAAATGGAGATCGAGGAGGGCTATAAGGGGCCCTCGGGGAGACTGATAATTAGCTGCGATACGCCAATTCTCATGCAGTGCAGGATCATTTCTGTGTTTCCTGCAGACAGGCAGATGTGGAGCGAAGATGACAGGTCAGACCAACAGAGGGTGCCACAGGCGTCACTTTAGAAAACTACAGGCAGGGGAAGACGTCCTGACAACTGAGGGCCGAACTGCTTCATTCAGAGCAGACTCTAAAGACACAGCACAGGAATACTACTGCAAAATTTTATTATTGGAGTCATTAATGAAAGAGTAAAGGAAGGTATCTAAAATGATGAGAGATAACAGATATTCATTGTAGGGCTTCTTAAACTATACATTTCACAGTTGGATGACCAATAGCTGTCAGACGAGGCGAAGGCACGGGGCAGCTCGAGGTCAGGACGAGAAAGCCTACTCCTCTTGTCTTTTATATTCTATGTGTCTCTTTCCCTCAGTCAATCACTCATTATGGGCAGTTCTCCTTTTGAATGGCACTCTAAATCTGCTTGCTATTCATCGGGGCAAAGTGGCTATGCTTAGCTTTTCAATACCCCACTAAATCAGTTAAGGCATCTCGGTTAGCGCTGCAGCATATTTTGTACCCCGCCTGACTTCTTTGTCATGACCTCCGTTTACCTCATTGTGGATAGAAATGCTAATTTTTCTTCTGCTTAATGGACAGGGGGAACAATCTGCAGCCTGTGGGGTTTTTTTTCCCCCCTCTCTGTCCCTGCTGACAGCTTCACGCTGTCGGTCACAGTCGCAGCCTCTCGGGCTCAAACGGGATTGCTCGGAGGCTTTACCCTGACCTTCCTCTCAGGTCACTTTGCTGTTTCTCCAATCCACTGATCTCTGAGCTAACAAGCACTCACTGTCCTCCCTCTTGCTATGATTCCCTCCTCAACCTTGGGGATGGAAAGGGACAGCATTCCCAAAGGTGCTCTGACTGTACTGAAACACTTGACTTAACAGATGTAATGGCCTGAAACATACTGTAAGACATTTGGTTGCGTGCGTGCAACATCATGTCTGCAGTTTGGTAAAACGCGCCGTCCAAAAATGACCTCAGGAGTGTTTATACCGGGTCTAGTGCAAACTCTGCTAATTCCTCTTAGTGCAGAGATGCATGACAGCTGTATGTCTGTGTTATTATGCTGCTTACCAGTCATGATAACACCGGATCAGCGTCTTTGCTACTGTGTCATCCAACAGAGAAATGGAGGAAATGTGGCTGCAAATGTAGTAACAGGCGTAACAATGGTTCCACACGCCGAAAGATGACCCTGAGCCCCTCATCTGTACGAGCAGAAGTTGTACAACATGACTTGAGGCATATTGTTAATTATTCTTTTGTGCTACCGCAGGTCTGTCTCATGTAGGGCTCCAGTCGTCATCCTTCGGTACGTGAAAGCACGGCTGATTGGAGTTTAATCAGTAGCTTTCTGATTAAAGATCAAATTCTCATCACATCCATGCAGAAATGGAAAGAAAAACACCCTCCATCACCGATAATTGAAATTCACTTTATGTGCATCTGTGGGCGTGTTTACAATGTGTCAATATTGACTTAAAAGATGTTCGTGCTGGTTGCTTTAAGCCGTTTGGTTGCATCACAAAATGTGGAGGATAAAGAGTGAAAAGTGGGAGACTAATGTGTATTTCATCAAATTGACAAGCTACTCTGTTGAACAGACATGTAATAAAAACCTTTGAAGCAGCTTAAATAAAACATGATACCATGATTGTGTCATTGCAGACTACAACTTCTGCTGTGGCATGAATTTCACTTATCAAATGAGGGAGTGTAATTTTTTTG
>JAUZTA010000014.1:10471305-10481513 GCA_034780835.1 Ctenochaetus striatus | reverse complement strand
AAAAAGAAAAGAGAAAAAAGCCAGCAAACTGTGTCGTCCATACGCCTCTCTGACTCACTCACACTTGTTCCAGTATACATTAGATATTAACTGACAACCAGCACGAAAAAGTGGAAGGACAAAAAAATGAAGAATAAAGACTGTAAGACTGTCTGGGACCAAACGGTGACAGTAAAAACATCCTATGGGTTAGCTTTAATTTCTAATTTCCATTTTTTACTTTTATTTTGAAGGGCATCACTGATTTTCTCCCCTCCCTGGGTCCGAACAGACTTTATCATGTTATTTGATCAAGTGCACACACAGTCACACACTTAACCGTCCACCTGGAGAACCCTTTATCAGTAACTATGAATGAATCTAACCACAGTACGTCTTCTTACACCACTGACCCTCGTCTCCAGGAGTCCAAACTTTCACAATAGTCAGGTCTTCATTGACTAAGGTGAAACACTGACATGCACAAAGCTCAGATGGGATGTACGGTGTGCTTGTGACTTATCTTTCCTCAAAATGTACAAAAATCTGATCTGATGTCATCATGCTCTGACATTTATAGATTTGTGAAAGTTGAACCTTAATGCTTTTTAGTGTTTCATGGCCATAAATGTGTGTAAATTTAGGATGTGCGTGAGAGAAATTCAGTACAAAGCCCAGCATGATCTCTTGTGGTCTCATGATGAAAAGTAACATCGCAATACCTTAAAATTAATTCAACATTCATTTATTTGAAAAAGAAAAAACACTGTGTACATTTCCACCTGTCCACAGAGAGACTGATGAGAAGAAAACAGACCTCCTGATGGGTTTTCTGCAATTTTTTTTTTTTTTTTTTTTTTACAAGTTTGACACAAACTGTTTCCATTAGACATGTCATGTGTTGACGACAGCTCGATCAAACACGCCCAGCTCAATGGAAACCTGACTATTGTCACTGTTTTTTAACATGAATCATGATTTCAAATTAAAACCAAGTAAAACAACCGTTCACTCATCTGTTTCACTCTCCCACAAACATTAACTCATTCATTCACTCACTCACACTTACTCTCTCTCTCTCACACACACACACACACTGTAACACTAGAGCAGGAAACTAACTTTTTTATCAACCAGCCACTGATGCAGATGTTTTGTTTTTTTTTTCCCCAAAAAATATCCGTTAGCTACGTTTCTATTACACAAGCCAACAAACTTTAGAAACAACCTCTAAATGATGGACGCTCACCAGCCGACTCGACTTGACTGGCAGCCAAAATTTACCAAAATTTGGCTGTTGTTGGCCGGCGTCAGTTTCCCACCCTATTCAACATGCTCCCGAACAAATACAAACTCAAGATACCGCAAATACACATATATACAAATAGAAGCGGCCCCTCAAACGCAGGAGGCAGCTTAACAATTTATAATGCATCATTTTTGTATATGCCAAGAATAAAACTTTTCTAAATAAAATACATAGTTATCTGTGAGGCTGGGGAATGGGGACAGCAGATGACCAGAGAGGAGGAGGGTGCGGCTCGCAGTGAGTGTCAGAGGAGCGCTGGGAGGAAGCCTTTATGGTGGGATGACGGGACAGATGAAGAAAGCTGGGGGAGGAGGGGGGTAGAGGGAGACGGATGGAGGGGGAAGACTCTTCTCTGTTACTGTGTCGCTGCTCCCGAGCACTGTCCTGTGCCACTGCAACACTCCGCCTCTTCTCCGTTTGTTTAAATCGTTCCATAATAATAATATTAATAATAATAATGACCACAACAATGCTAAAAAAATATATATAAACCCCAGCCATGTCTCACAACCCTAAGTCCACAAAAAGGGGGGGAGGCCTGGCCCTCGAGTCAATTTGAGTCAGTGACAAACCGAGATGCAGAAAAAAATTTTTTTAAAGAAAAACGCAGAGAGAAGAGGCCTGATGAATGGAATGGGCCATGGGGGGGAAGTGGCAAATGAGACCAAGTATAGAAGAGGGGAAAGAGGAAAAAAGAGAGGAAGGGGGAGGCAGAACAAAAACAGCAGGCAGGATGTGCTGTAATGAAGAGGAAATAAACAGAAAAGAGGAAGCGAAGATGAAACGGTGGAGGATGTAGAGACAGAAGATGAGTTGTGTTGGGGCGTTGTGATCCACACACTGGTGTCCTTCTGAGGGTTTTTTTTTTTTTTTTCACAGAAGATTGGCGGAAAGCATGAACGAGTGATGACAACATGGCCTCACTGTGAGTGTGCCCTCTCTCCTTCCCTCTGATTAAGGTAAAGGATCCGCAGTCCTCCCCGAGCTGGTCGTTTATCCCAGGGTGCATCATACCTCCAGGAAGCGGGAGCTGCTGGTCTTGGCGTGGAAGGGCTCGGACCACATGCGCCGCAAATCCCCCTGTGGACCACAGACACCAGTCATGAGTCTTGAATCAAATGTCTCCTTACATATCCTGACTGGGTTCAGAAAGGGGAACTTTTGTTCAAACTTTTATTGAAGTGAAAAAATAACAAACTGTACAGTTTTTTTAACATACATTCTTCCATTCTGCTGGCCAAAAACTGTTTTTAGCTTTCTAAATTTCCCTGAATGATTATTCATCAAACAAAAGGTCACTGATGAAAGTGAATCTACTGCTTGATCTAAAAATAAAAAGGGAAAAAAGGCTATGTTCTGAGATTACGAAAGTAATTAAACACACAAGCGTGAGCCACTTTAATGTTGCAGTTCAAATATTTGTAGTAGTGGCGTACAGTTAACCTTTTTTTCTGAATTTACAATCACGATTACAACCATTTTGATACATAAATCTTCTTTCAAGATTAGAAAAAAACTCACGCACTTAAACAGGATGTGTAACCATTCACAGAAAGAATGTGTGAATTACATCACTTCAGCCAAGAATCAAATGGGCTGCAATTAAAAGTCTGGATGGCATCCACTTGTAATATTTATCCCACACTCCTTTTTGGCAGAAAACAAAGGTGTCCTTGTACTTTGCATTTCCTTCTAACAAGAGTTCGATTTTTCTTTGCAAATTACAGAATTCAAGCAAACTGCTGAATTCTGCAAATGAAACCTGCCAAAGCTTTACTCTGGCCTCCTGCAAATAAGTGACATCTGAGGGCCGTCTCATGTCTGTGTACCTTCAGATAGGCCATAGTGAGCAGAGGCAGCAGGGTGAAGGGCACCAGGTAGAGCAGAGCGGGCTGAGCAGCTCGATGGATCCTGGAGGCCACAGTGGCAGTCAGCAGACCTGAAGACAGAATCACATCATCGTCAATTATCAAAACACCGTAAACCAGAGAGGAAAACAATGGTAAAACTATCATTTCTAAACGACAATAAATCCCTCGACCTTTTGCATCCATCCGTCCATTGATCGCTTGCTTACCCACAAAGTATCCGATGAGAGTGCAGTGGAAATAGGAGACGCGCTGCATGCGTCCGGACATGTTACCAGGCCCTGGGACTTCCCCATTCGCTTGCTTCTTGTAGTTGTCATAGCGCAGGACGAAGCATAACAGCAGCCCCGGCATCACAATGTCTCCTATTCCCAGCATTGAGAAGTGACTTCCTGTCGAACTGCACAGATGGGAAGAGAGAACAAATCCGTTTTCATATAGCGGAACTCTACGAACATGCTTTAAAGCAAGTACACTACAGAATCACGTAAAACTTAAGTTTACCTTTTGTATTTTACTCATGCTTCTGTACGACAATTTGCCTGACCTGATGTCAAATCTTATCAAAACCTTGAAGCTATGCAAGTGGCCCTGTGAGGCTGTCATGCTCATTAGAGCAGAAAATAACATTGTTAGATAGATCAAAAATGGAAAAACAACTTAGTCTCGGATGCTAGTGGAGTTTAAAGGTGATACCTGAAATAAAAAGAAGTTATTTCATAAACTGATGATGGTCTTAAGGCTCAGTTTCTTGGGCTCAGCTATACATTGTCTGACGTGGTTTAAAATTTATAATGTGCCACTGAAAACTTCTGAGACTGTTCCTGTTGCACACAATCAAACTGTTGCAAAGTCATGTGCACGCTGGAGATGTAAGAAATAACCTCTGTGGGTAAGCTTTTCAAGTGTCGCTGCTTGACTGTAACACACATTTTTGTCACCACTGGTACATGCTCATTTGCATTTCACCATGAACCTGAAACCTGGCTGCATGTCTTCAAACCGCTTACCCAACATCATTTTGAGGAACAGAAAGGAACCTTTCAGTTCAGTAGGTGTGATGCCAAGCGGGGACTGTGTTGTTTTGGGGGAGTAACTTCCATTTTTAATGTGCTCAGAGTTTGTGTTTCTTCAGGTCGCTGGCATGCTACAGTTCAGGATTTTCATGTAAAGGTTCAGGCCAGAACTATGTCTACGCCATCAAATTTGTGTCTAAGATTGTCTTGTAGTAATCTGATGTCGCTATCTAATACTGCCATCCACTTAATGCCATGTTTGACCGGCTGTGTGAAGGTGAGACAGTAATCTGGGTTTGAACTTCTCCTCAATGTTCTATTTTTTATTTCTAACACAACTATTTTTGCCACCTCTTGTCTGTAAAAACGCACCACTCTCCTCTATTTCAGCAATATAGTGTGTCCCTGCTCTCTGTAATGCCTGGCTTTTAACTCCATATTTGAGTGTGACCTTTCAGAACAAACATTACCACCTTTGATATTCGACATGATCACACGTCTTCAGAAGTAGTTCTGACCCTTAAAGGAATTTAGAGGGAACAAGTGGAATTTTTGACCCATTTATGGCACTAGAGGAAAAGTCAGGGGATTATGAAAATGGTTTTATCCACTACTGACCATAAATGTCTGAATCAAATGTCATGACGAGTCAAGAGTGGTCAGTCTGGACTGACAGACATACCAACATTAACACTTCAACCACAATGGCAAAGCTAACAGCTACATTTCAGACTCAGGAACGAACAGTGATGATTTTTTTTTAGCACAGTCATGGAGGAGAAGCGGATCAGTATCAAAAGCTGAAGCAGCTCTTCTTATCTTCTGATGGTTCCCTCAGTCTTACCTGGGAAAGACCAGTTTGCCAGGTAAGGAGAGACGGGGGACGTCACGGCCCATTCCTGGCCCCAAGTGGAGCTTCCTGGACAAGACATCTATTGGATTTTCAGCAGGTTGGGTGGCAACTTTGACCATCACATTACTATTGAAGATGTAGGCTGAGAAGAACACCTGCAGGAGAAAAAAGAAGAAATTAGCCAGCGACAAATCCCATTTGGATGAGAGCTAAGCCACATCTTGCTTGTTACTTATTTAGTTTGACTAACTGACACAACAGTTCTCTATTTATTTTTTTAAAAGCAGCAATAAATCCACATTTTTGAGACACCTGCTTGGTATTTGAATACCTGTTATTTAATCATTAGAATGAAATTTCTCAAAGCAGAAACAGGTAGGGATTAATTTATCCAAATCATCTACTGTGAACATAAATGGCCAGCACAGTGGGGAAATAACACTGAAGGTAGTGGTGTGCAGGCAGATTGCTCTGTTGTGCTAAAAGCAATTTCCAAAAACGCGCTCAGTGCTTAAACATCACCAGAAGCTGTATGTGTGATTTGATCGGTTCTGTTTGGATTATGGTTTGTATTTGTGTGCAAAACACAGTTTCTGCTCCATTTGAATATGTTATATTTGCATGTGAAACTAGCTGTTTTCTGTCATCCAACATTTCTTTTTCTCATCTTTAATCTACTTTCTAATCTTCTTTCCAGGATGTAATGGCAGGCAGCTTTTCAGACAAACTTATTGTCTGAACAAAAACAGATAATTTATCTAACACAGCCAGGAGCTCCGATCCCACTGAGCTCTACTCCCCTTAGATCTTAACTAACTATGTTTTGTGGTTTGATTAAATCGGAAGATCTTTCTAGTTTCTTCCTGTTTTTAAACATTGAATTTTATAAGTACACTCAATGCCAACTACCAGTTTCTTTTGTGCTCCAAATTTTAAAATGCAACACTTCTGTATCAAATGATCTATCTGGTAAGGATGTTTTTGCTCAGATGTGTTCAGAAAACAAAATAGAGAATAGTGAGTCATTACAATTTTGAGTCTGACAGAATGATAATCTGGGGAATTTGTTACAGAGGCAATATTTTGCTTTTCAGGGGTTTCCCTATGCTTTTCTTTAGGGGTTTTTTTTGCATGTAAAAGGTTTAAAAAACCCTGACACTCTCTGTCAAGAGACAAGAGAAACTGCAAATGTTTAGTCTCATTGAAAGCCAAACAAATAACTGGAGTATTAGGTTGGTTGTCAACAGTTTTTACAGGGTTGCTTTTTGTGTGCTTACATTTAACAAACCATTTGTCAAGAAACCCATTTTGCGGCAAGATTCTTCTGATTCTGACTCTGCTAGCCGGTCTATGTATATCTACTTCATAGACATTCCCTGAGTATAACAATACAGCTTCATGTGAAAAGAAAATAAACAAACCGCTGGAATTCACTCGCTTGGCAACTTTGTGTAACTCCGATTAACAACCAGCGGCTAGCTTGCTCACAGCTTCTATGTTCCCTTACAAAGCTGTACTGTGAGTGGCTCGCTGGGCAGTGAGCCTGAGGCTAATTTAGATCAGATTCCTGCTTTCATGTGTGGTGGGAAAGTGTTTGGATTTGAGCCTATTCTTGTAGACACCTTAGAGTATTAACCTGAAAATGAGTACGATATGGCCTCTATAAAGGAGTTTGTACACTCTGTAGACTGTATCTCATGGCAGTAGCTGTGGTGGAGATGAAGGGTCGGATGGGAGTGAATCTTACCCAGAACACGTCGTAAATGAGCAGTCCTGACAGCAGCAGGCAAGACACCTTCAGACTGGGGAGCCGCACAAAGGCTATCATGGCGACACACAAGCCCATGGCTAAAGCTGGAGGGAGGAGAAACGAGATACTTCAATGTTCCTTTTTTTTCATATTTATATATCATATCCACATGCAACTGATTTTGCCAAGTTTATTTAGGGAACTTTAATTACTCTGCACACAATTAATTAATATGAGTATTTTGATTAAATTTCTCTGCTCGTATCCTAATTTAATTTTTGGTGCATAAAGTACGACCTGATAAGACACTAGGTAATGTGTGTATTGTTGCATTGATCCTAACCAGATGTAATGGTGAGAGGAACCCAGAGGGCCGCCGTAACATTACTTCACTGGTTTCAGTGCAGAGTCACACAGTAAGAATGTTGAGCTTGTAATGAAATCCTTTTAGATGTTTTCGAATTTTATAAGTCTCCGGATTATTTTCCAATTCAAACAGTTTTATCTGTGCTCTCAGTGTTCATCTTCAATAATGAAGTGTTGTGATTTGTCACAGGGCTGCATTGTTCACGTCTGAAAAGGACTGCCGGTAATATGTTTTGAATTACCTCAGTAAACTGGGTCAACTAAAGTGCACACACCAACACTTTTTTTCTGCTTTGTCAGTGTTTCATTAAAATATTAACTTTGACCGAGAAAGTTTTCTCTTAAGGGCCAGTGTGAAGGTTTTAGCTGCATCTAGCTGTAAGACTGCAGACTGCAACCACCTGAATATCCCTCCCCTCACCCTCCCGCTTGTGCTTCTATGTGAAAAGGTGAAAGGCCAGATCAGGACAGTCTTAGGTGTCACTTCTGTCTGTTTTGAGCTTCTGTAGAATCATGGCGGTGCAACGTGTTGCACTTTGTGGAAAATGACATGCTTAGATATCAAGTGCCCATTCTAAGTTCAGGAAACAATAATTCTTGCTTTCAGGGATCAGTACACCAATAAAAACACACTTGTAAATACCAAATTTGATTTCTGACACATTTCTGCAAATAGATAATATTAAATCCTACACAATGTTCCTTGAAATGCCAATTATGTTTTCTATAGCAGTTGACTAATATGCACATTGTAGTATAAAAATAGTGTTGCTAAAATGTCATATTGTTTGAGTCATGTCAACTTCCTTCTTCCCCAAGAGATAATAAAAACTCAATTTTGTTAAGACTCTCACCTTCATTGAATATTTAGATGACTGATTTTATTTTTACTACTTCTTGCATAACAGTGTGGGAACTATGCTAACACTCCCTCTCACACACACTCCTTTAATAACTGGCTACTTTGTTGATTTAGAGATCCTTGTGGCACACACTATTTTCCTTCCTAATGTGGCTACTAGAAAACTTGCCAGACACACTGACAGAGTCACGGCAGAGAAACGTACCATCCATGAGAAGCCAGTGTCCAGTCAGTACCCAGATGAGCACCAACATGACAGAGAGGGAGAAGGACAGGAGCTCAGCCAGAGTGAAACGCCCACAGCAGCCAAAGGAAATCCTGTAACAAGACAAATAATAGTCACTCTTGTCTCTTTTCACACAGCTGTACAATAAGAAAATGTAATACAGACAGGCCAAGTTTACAGGTGGATATATTTTACCACTAAACGTATAGTACTTAATTATCTGCAAAAAACAACTGGGGTGATAATGTCAGGCTGTTTGGGTAAGAGATTGGAGAAAAACAGACAGTGAAGACAAAAGAAGCACTTGCCTTGTTAAGACTTATGTTCAAGAAACTTCCAGACAGCTAAGCTGAGCTAAACTGATACTGTAATAACTGAACAACTAAAATGCAGAAATCACTCCTAAGGTTATTTGTTTTGTTATAAAGTGGCTTCACATGAATTACTGCCTCCTTCTGGACCGGAGCAGCTCCTACTCTGATTTGTAAGATGGTAAACAATCAGGAATGTGGTCTGGCCAGTGGAAACGTATTTATCTGGCTGAGTGTAAATGAAAGAAAATAAAATCTAAACAAGTCAGACCAGATATAACAAGGAGCTTGAGACACATGCATGATAAATATAGTCTTTGCATCCTTTATGAGTACCAGCCACCTAAACACTACGAAGGAAAGCGTTTGGGGTTTGAAGTTGGTTGTAACTGGCTCTGTGACGCATACACAAGTTTACAAAAATCATATAGGAGGCTGTAATTAAAGAGAAGCTATTAATTTTAGTTACTGAGCAGGTGGGTTGACCTTTATGTGATTCTTTGTGCTTTATTATTGTCTGAGATGTTGAAATGTCCAAACCCCTGAGCCTAAAGTCTACTATAATGACTTTTGAGCAGGCAGTAAAAAGATGTACATTAAATGGCGCATTTCCAAATATTTCCCACTTACTTCTAGTATCAGGCCTCATAGTTGAAGTTTTAATAAGATTTTTGGATACGTAGCAAATATGAGTTTTATAATTATTTGAGAAAGACATGACAGAACAGCATGGACAGAATCGAGCAATGACAGATGTGATTATAGAATTCAAATGGTTTCCTTACTTGTTCTGTGGGGAGCAGGGTCTGGTCAGATACTGGCACATTGGCAACAAGAGGAATGCAAATGCGATTGTTGCAAGAACTGAGGAGAAGAACAAAGTGGAGCAGTGAGACCGAAGGCCTAATATACTTAGACTGTTTGTTCCAGTTGCATCCTGTCAGTTTAATGGGGCAGTTAATTGTCTTCACAGTTTCAATAATCAGCGCAGGTAAGAGGTCTCCCCCAGTGTGTAACTACTGAACAGAAATGCAGAGGTCTAATAGCTGTAATTCCACAGCTGGAGGGTTTCTGTGTTACGTTCAAGAGCGACACTTACCTGCAGTGCAGATGGTAAAGACCACCTGTACTGAGTCAAAGAAAAAGAACATGACTAGCAGAGACACAGAGGCTCCAATGGGCAGGAACAGGGCCTGTGTGGAGTCTATAGTCTGAATACCTGCAAGACAGTAAAAACATCAAAGTGAAGAAGACTTCAAAACATTAAAAAAAAAACAAATGCTATAAGCAATTAGTTTTATATCCAACACAATGTTTTGTTTTAATATTTCACTAATTCATATGAAACTCACTGTTGTTTGTGTTGTTGTTGTTGAAAGCCCCCGTTGTCGTGGGGTTACCATCTTTATCCTTCTCTTGGTTCTCACAATCCATGTTTAATGACCTGCAGGATGGAGAGAAAGAGAGAGAAGAAGGCAGAGAGCAGATAAGTGGGTTGGACTCTGGCATTATAATCGAAAACTGTAAATATAAGGTCAAGGACTATGGTAGAGACTTAAAAATCAGCTTTATTCCAGGATGAATGAATTAAAGACTATGACGACTCCTGCAAAGCTCTGGCTGTTAAATATTTCTGGCAGTGGAAGTTGACTCCAATTTGAAAAAGTC
>JAUZTA010000014.1:10449636-10460762 GCA_034780835.1 Ctenochaetus striatus | reverse complement strand
CATATTTAAGGCAGTTGGGGGTAACATATGTCAGAAGCAAGGGAGTTCAACTACATCATTTTAAACTTGACAGTCATGGTTTTCAGATTAGACTGTATGTCACTAAGGAGGGGAGAAATATGCTAACATTTAGAGAAGATGGTGACTGAATATATCTATGGAAATGTGCATGAGAGTTTTGGTACATGGCCCGACTTTTACACCCCATTTCCAAATAAATAAATAAATAAATCACAAGGAGAATGCTCACATTATTCCACAGCAGCCATACAGACAAGTGTGCAGACATTTTTGGGGTTATCGGCCTCATAAGCACAGACATCTGTCCATGCAGGTTATCTCAAAATGCCAAACAATTGAAAAGCTAATGGTGACAGATTTATTGGTCTTTCTCTTACATTAGGCTACCGTCTCTTCACCTAATAACTAGTTAAGATTTTCAATTATAAGATTAATCTTGAGTTGTGCTTGCACGAGCAACAGGTACTTAAGTAATCCATGAGATTTGAGGAGGCCAATGTGTGCTCTTAGCCTAGAGCACAGGAGCATTAGTTGTGTCTATATATTTATACTGTATACTGCAGAGTGCTTGCAGCCATTTTTCATTTTTGGTGTATAATTTCAAGACTTTGTCCCTAAATATTACAATTTAGCTTGTATAGAGGTTCATTTTAAATGTGAGAAAGTCTGCATTTATTACCTATTTGTGAGTGAGATGTGTGATAAGTTAATCAGTGATAAGTCTGTCTGGTAAGGCCAGGTTTAAATCAGATTATACTGTGGATAGTCTAAGTAATAAAAATTTCATATTAAATTTTAAAAGCCATGTTTCCTGAGATGTCATGATACCATTCTCCCACTATGTATCTCTTTCTCTCACATTAATACACACACTGCTAATTCTGTATGAATGTAATGTTATGCATGCGCTTAATGTTACAAAGTGGTTTGCCAATTATAGATACTGGCTGCAGAAAAAAATCTGCAGGTTGCATACAGATGTAGGGGAAATTTAGAAATTTAGGCTGTATCAGCATTTCAAGTTCTGATATAACAACTTTAGGTATGATGTATAAGTTTTTAAAAAACATTTAAAGAAAATATCAAAAGGCATGGAAAAAGACACTTAAGTTTGTACTACTACTGTTGTCAAATGGATCTGTGGTCATCACCACTTTTAAATTTTTTGTAGTAATAGTACATATGTAGAAAATACGGCTGATTAATAAAGCAGCATATGTAAAACTGCATTTTAAGACAAACCTTTTTTTTTTTAAATCAGCGTGATGATACTTGCTGGACAATGTCCTATACTAAACTCATCAACTGTTGGTTATACACAACAGCAGGTGGCTGCACAGGGGTGGGGGTTGGAGACTCCATGTTATCACCCTGTAGTCTAAGGTAATAACAGTAATGACTAGTGGCAGGCAACCCTTAGGATCTACTCGTTTCCATGTTAAAAAAAAATAAACTACACGGCTGTTTTTTAATAGGATCATATTTGCTTATATTTGCTGTAACAAATATCAAAAACATTGACCTCTGTTTACTGTCCATGAGCTATGCTAATTTTACCGGTACAAAAGTAGAACAATGCAACATCCTTGATAGCACGTGTGAGAACATTATCAGCTTCTAAAATGATTTGAATAGCAGTATAAAACACCATGCACACAACACTACGCTGACTCTCAGTTCCATAGATGTGGTCGCTGTTGTAATAAACTAAAGGTCATGGCAGACAGTCTGGGCAAAGTGGTTTCACTTTATGAGCTTTTTTGCCTTTTAGTCTCATATTTATATAATCAAACCAAGAGTGAGAGTTCCCAGGGCAAGGTGATGCTTGAGGTTCTGTGAATGGTATCATTACAGACTCATTACAAATGCTGTATATTTTAAATTGATCTAGTCATTTAAACTGATTATTGTAATTTTTTGCTTATTCTGAATTTAATACTAGAAACATATTTCAGACAAGTTGAGACAGGGGCAACAAAAGACTGAAAAAAATGTGGAAAGCCCAAAGAAAACCCACCTGTTTGAAGTATTTCACAGGTAAAAAGACTTTGGTGATTGGTGATTATATCACAATTGGGTGAAAGGGGCATCCTCGAAAGATTTAGATGTCACACATGGGCTGACGGATGTGGTATACACATGACTGTATACAGGATATTACTACATATGGGCTTGGAGCACTTCACAAAGCTACAGTCTGTAAAAACAGTCAGCTTGTAAATGATTGTTTTTTGCTTTAAATACATAATTTTCTATGGAACCGGAGCTGTGCTATCAGCACAGATGTTCTTGCAAGAATTTACATTATCTAAATTTAGTAAGCTCTAGTATATAGGTATGTTTGTTTACCCAATATGAGTATTAAGGGTCCACAAATCAGAGAAATTTAACAGCATGTATGAATCAGAGTAATACTATATCAATGCACCACTGACAGGCGAGCATCACATCATGTTTGCGTAATTGTCGCTGTACTGTTAACCATGTCCATCTCTATATATTAAGAAAGTCCTGTCATTCTTAGCCATATTCTAAAACTTACAAGACATTTTTAATGCGCACTCTTCAAAATAGTTTTGAAGATTAAAATAATAATACTTGATCTTTTAGCTGTTCAACAAGTTTAAGTATTCAAATGGGACAGGAAGTAGCGAAACTTCTGAATAAAATACCTGAACAATATTTTTAAATGTATTAGTTCTCCTTTTTGCTAACCCAAGTAGTGGTAAAATACGTTGGTTTATGATTGCAATAATTTTCTTGCCAATTAGATCATTTTAAACATTTCAGCTGATGGCATCAGGTGACGGATTGTTTCATAGATACAAGTACAAGGAACAGAGTATCCGAAATTTGCCTGTGCATAAAAATTTTAAATACTGTATTGAAACTATTACTGTGCTGTTCAGGAAGCACTACTTTCACCGAAAATTGAATGGTGAAAAGTTTTGACTGAAGAAGCATGCACTTGAAAAAGCTGCAAAACTGAAAAAGGAGAAAAGGAAAGTGGCAGAAAACGAGTTTCCTGACAAACAGATGCAACAGTGTGGGCCAGCGACATAAAGCTTCCTACCAATGGTTAAAAACCAAGCCGGATTCAAAGTCACCTACTGCTGTGAACGCTGCAGAAAATGGCATCAAACAAGACACCTTAAAAAAAAAACTATACATTAGCCAGTTGGTTACTACATAGCTGAACAGGGCTGAATGCCCCGTATTTATTTGCAGTTAACCCAGGCAGCAATATAGAAGCCACAAAACAAATTATGCAGAAATGGAACATGCAAATGCTACCAAGAACAGCAACCAGGCCAAATATCTGTATGCTGTCGTCAGTGTTTGGTGTCTTCTGAGACATTTAAGTCAAACACCACCAATATAATAAATTGTTTAATTTATGTCTACTGTTGCTTAATAGAATAGGTTTAGTGGTTAATTACTGTTTTTAAATGCTTGTAAAGAAAAACCTTTTCTTACAATGTGAAAGGTGTGTTACAGCTGTGTGGGTGTTTGAATTTCTGCTTTCGAGGTAATGACAGCATGGGGCTGCTTCCAATGGCTGGAGTTACTCTAGCTGTTGCTCTCCTGCTGAACAGTAGCAGAGACTAAGACAGCATTCAGACCAAACCATGTGTGCAACGAAAAACGACGAACAACGAAAACACAAGTTCTCCTGTTGACTTTAACGTGGGTAGTCTGATAAGGCCGCAGAGGTGTGGACAGCATGGGGTTGAAAACAATCAAACATAAAAACAAAAACCCTAAACAAAATGACCCCAAAAACACATGGGCCCTGTGGCAAAAACAGACACAATTTCTGATAACACACAATCCAACATTACACTATGGTGGCAGATCAGTTTAATGGTGGATTTTGAGCTGAGGCTGAACGACTCTACTGAAAGAAGTACGAAGATATGAACTTTTAAATTCAAATTAAAAACTATAAAACAGTATCTAATGTGATCAAGTAATTTTATCTCCATAATGTTGGACAGACACCACCTACTGATGAGATAATTTGAATGAAAACACAAAAGTGACCTGTTAATGGCACAGTTTAAACAACTCTACAACAATTTTATCAATGCAACATTTCATGTGTTTTCATAAACCTCAGCATACAGGCTTATATGGAATCTATATTATTTACATTAGATGCTAACATATTCGATCCAAAATTAAATCTCTCTCTTGAAACAGATTCTAAATTAAAATGACATGTTGAAAAAGCACCTGGTAATATGACACTTGTTAAATTGTAGATTACTGAATGCTGCTGTGAAGTTTTAAAAATGGGCCATATTATGACCAGACTGGCTGTTTGAGTCTTTGCAAACCGCAATGGCAAAAGCATATGTGACTTATCAGTTCTAGCCGCAAAGCAAAACTTCTAACAGTTTGAACATACAGGCTTTAATTAAGTTTCTAGTGTTTTGCCACCTGCACCAATTATTCATTCTGAAGTTCTTTAGGGCCATTAAGACCATTCATGCTACAATAGATGGTCACTGTCCTTAATAATGTTTTTCTAACCTGACATGCCAGATGGTTTGATACTTTTGTGTCAGCGTCACAGTTTTAAAGGAATAAAACAGTACGTTTTTTGTTTGCACCGGAGTCTCAGGGAAGTGGTTAGGGTGGAAAAGAGTAGCCTACTGGACTGCGATACCAGAATTTAGGGATAAAATCCAGTCTTTAGCCAGTTTTAGGCAACAAAAGCACTTTGGTGACAGTGACAAATACATCTTTTTGGTTAGTGAAATGGACAAGAAATGGAATGTAGAATTTATTCTGGTTATGTTCAGAGTAGGATTATAATTACGGTAAGGTCTTAAATGTTCCTAAAAAATGGTTTATGAAATAGTCATGAAATTGAATATATACTATTTGTTTATGCAGACACCAATTTCAAATCATAACTAATGCTGAGTGCTACAAAAAGGGGCATCTGTGCCAATGTACACAAATCTTATAGATTATTATTTGTGGCTATTTTACAAACTGCTGTGATATTGGTATGCTCCACACACTGATACCACCAGGTGTTGATGCAATCCAGCAATCCTGGCAAAAGTGCTAACAAGCCTTCTCTCATATAAAGCAATTAAGAAAGGAATGGGGACTGCCTATGGCATGCTTCTCTTAACCTATGACACACCATATTCCTTGACAATGTCGTCCAACAAATATGCATACAAGATCCACCCTTGAGACTCCAAAACAGGCGTATGGGTTTTAACAACAGTGCTTATTAACACCAGATGTTCATTTAAATGTCAATATACTGGATGACATTATTCAAATAATGCATCCAAAAGCAGATCACATGGTACAAGTTAAAATGATACATTTCCAAATATTTCTGTCTTTGTCCACTGATTATTAGTGAATGCCTGTCACAATCCATCACTACGGAGATGCACTCCAAGCAAACTTTTGCAATGAAAAACCTTAAAGCATCAAGTTAATGTTAAATCATCTCTGTTTGGGGCTTTGACAGATTTTTCTTGTCTTGTATTTAATCCTAAACAAACAAAAACATGCAAAACATGATTTTGTTCACCAGTTGTTGGCAACATAAATAACTTGTTCAGTTCCAGTCTTCACATTACAATACTTTTTTGGTGATGTAGTTGTTTTCTAGTAAACACCTCAGCCAACACAATGATGATTCCACAAAACTACAACCCTCAATAATCAACATTACTTAAACACTCCATAAATCTTAAAGGAGAACTTGGGATGGCACAAATTGAAACCCAATAGATGGGATTTTCCAAAACAAAGTCAGTCTGAATTCCCTGATTGAAAATGACTGCTGTTTCCTCCATGCTGCTAAATATTGACAGTAAAAACGGATGCCCTGAAAGTTCCCTCTTAACCTTACATAATGCAGGGCATGGTGATAAATGAGATGACAAATAAACAGTTCGAAAATGTAGACTGCCGATTGCCTGTGTTGATATGAAATCCTTGGCTGAACCTTACACCAAAGTGGAAACTCTGCAGTGGGTGGGCTTTTCCTCCTTTAAGCAATTACCTCCAACTGGGAAGCTTTATGGCTGAGTGATAATTTTAAAACTATATCACAAGGCCAAGACCATGTTGACACAAAAAGTCGGAGGGTTTACAAAAAATCTCAATAGTGGCAAACGCTTCTATTGATTGATTACATACTACTATAAATAATACAATATAGAAAATACTAAAGTTTCAAAAGATAACAAGTTATTGAATTAAAAAAACAGAACCACCAGAGATAAACAACATTTTTGTGGACCTCTCCCATTCAATAAACATTGTCTGTCTTTAGATAAGGTTCGATTTAAGAATAATCAAGAAGACAGGTTTCTAATAATTTTCGAAAAAACTCAGCTCGACCTGCTGGTAATAAACAAGCATAATTCAGCCTACATTAACTAGCTAGGCCTTAACACAAGTCAGGTCATTTTCATTCATGGGAACAACGCATTTCAGTGATCACAGCATCTGTATAACGTTAGCTGCGTTTAATCTATTCTTCGCCGAGCACGATTTAATAATAACGCTAACCTGGTTCCCACTGTCCCTTCAAAATCTGTCCATGTAATTTTTGACAACAAGTCGTGTGTAACAGTGCCAAGCTCGCCCTGAAACTGTCATTTTGGGACATGACTGCGATGCCAGTTAGCTAGCTTAGCTCTACGGCAGAACCTTTGTTATTGTGTGCAGTGGGTCGACGTCGAGTGCTAGCCATCTAATCAGCTAACGCTAACTTGTTGACACAGCTAACGTCCACTAATCTGCTTGACACTGCAATGTAACGTTGTGCTTATTATACAAAAACAAAATTTTCAGAAAGCAAGCCATGACAGTATGAGTAAAACACCCATTCACAAACTGGATAACACAATAGGCTTAGCAATCCGTAAAGCAGCTAGCTCTTCGGCACTCTGAATGGAAGCTGCATAGCGTTAGCACAGCATCAGCTGGTGAAGCTGATTAGCCGCTGCTAGCTAACGTACCAGCTCATGTTAGCTGGTAGCAATACCAAAACTGCAGTACAAAATTTTTAGATTAGAGACATTTCACTCACTGAACGGTGACAAATACATCTGAGTGTGTTGGAGTGAACAGACAAGCATTACCATCAATTGACAGAAAATACAGTTCTTTGGTTTAGTGACCTATATCAATTGGGTTTTGCAGTAACGTTAGCAGCAACTAACGTTAGGTAGCTGCTACTAATCGGTAGCGCCTGTGCGCACTCACCAAGATGAGTAGCCCTGCTCCGCCATATCGCCGAAAACAGTGGGTTCCGCGACTGTGGCTAACACAGATTCAGGTCCCGGTGACAACCCGTCAGGACCTCGGAGAGGTTTTCTGCTTATCCTTCACAATCCGACGTCCTAGCAGTTACTTTTAGGGGACAACATGATGATACATCCCGGTAGCAGCTAGTAATCACTAGCTGAATATCTTGCAATTGAAATGGGAATGGTGGTTTGCTATCGTTAGGTGGACAAGACAAAGCACCCCGAGAAAAAAAGCCACTGATGTTATTTTCGTCGGTTTCGCTAATGTCCTGCCGTCACCCCAGCCGAGAAGGCTCGGTCTCCAACGATGCTACACCCACTGTAAATCCATATTCAACATGATGTATCCATGATAAATTCGGATATTCCTCAAGTCTGCACCCCTAGCTGTTATGGAAGACGTTCAGCTTTGTTTTCTATGGCGAGAGTCACGGGAACGCGCAAAATCGCCCTGCTGTAGAGCTTTACAAGTAGGACGTGCACTGAAACGCTTTTGTGCACTGAGAATCCTCGCAATGGTTTCCCTTCAGCTGGCAGCAATGCAGCCTATCATATACACCTACAACTATAGCCGCGAGCATTACGTCGACCGTAAAATGGCCCATATAGTAATACATGTAAATAAATGGCGATTAATTTAATGTAAACACATAGCATGTTTTTAATCACTGACAAAATGCTAAAATATCGGACATTCCTTCTACATTAGGCTTATTTAACAAGCTGTTAGGGTGAAAAACAGTTTCAAAAAAAAATTTAAGGTCATGTTTTGATCGGTTAACAAGGTTGATTTAAAAATGGTATAAATAAAATATCCTTTAGGTCTTTTATTATCCCATTTTGCAAAGAAAGACTCGTTTATGGATAAAAAAAAAAGTCAAAAGGGCCACAACCACAGGAATGGTTAAAATACTTATTTGGAAAAAAATATTGATTAGAATCTGTAACAGGTTATATTAAGTCAAATCCATGCCCCTGGGCCCGGTTTAAAGCCCCTGGTCAAAGGGCAGATAAACTAGACTGCAATAAACAGTAAAACAGAGCAATATCAACAGGGCAGATTAATATAAAATATTGTGGCCTGTTCCAATAAGACCATCAATTAAAATCCAATGTAAACGTGTTAGGCCTTATATGTTGTGGCTCCCCCTCATGCTTGTTAATGAAATTACACAAAAAGGAGCTGCATCCAGTGCTCCAGTTAGGTGCAAAATCAGCTCTAATTATTGAGGATTTTAACATTGATGTGTGTGACTAAAGTCGGAATTTGCAAATATTATAGAAATAGCTAGAATGAACCAAAAATTCAATTTTTCTACTGGATAAAATAAAAAGAGGGTCCTTTAATAAGCCTGTATGATGAGACTTTGTCCACGCAGAATATGCAGCCATGTTGGTTGAGCTTTTAAGTGAAAGCTGCTTTACATAAAATGCTTCTGCATGTGTACATTAATATTTACCTATTCCATTATAATAATTACTACTCAGACCAGACAAGGCCATTCATATATTTATATTTTCATCTAATGGTGCATCTGTGTTGAAGGGAAATAGAAAGTGAGATAAACATGATGATGATCTTCTTGGATGATTTATTGACTTTGACTGTGAGTTTGTGAGTTAGATGGGGACAACCTTGGCAGATGTGCTGATTTGAGGGCATCTGAAGTTAAATTAATCATGAGTTTCTACATTTACAAATCTGTGTATAAATTCACATATCAGGTTATCAGGTCCACAAGGCAAAGTACTCACCTTTACATTAAACTGCAAATGTAGGGCGCTGATATGATTGTGATCCCTGTTGTCTGTATGGTATTTACAAAACCATACAGACAATTGGTTTTGTCTGTTTCTCACTCTCAACCCATCACACACTGACACTTGGTCAAGACACCTTTGATGTCACTTTTGGGTTACTGGGTTCCTCTTTAAGTACCTGTTTGTGACTAGCAGAAGCCTCCTGCCACTTAGCATTGCATTAAACTTTTGATAATATCACTGTTTAAAACCACATTTAGCACTATGAAACCGTCACAGTTTGTTTTGGTTTAGGTACCAAAACTGGTTGGTTAGGTGGCCCAAATTAGCTGCTATATGTTACAAGCTGGAAGTGAGAACAGGTTGGTTTGAGATCACTGTAATGATCATTATGTCTTATAATTTTTTATTTGTTAAAACTAACTAACTAACTAACTAACTATCTCAGGTTGTGGTCAACATGCAGGGCAGTAGGTGTAAAACTGCATCTTTTAATTTTTTGTCATAATTTAGTCTCTTAATGAAAAAGTGCAGGTAAGCAGTGTTTTACCTTTGTATTGTTAAATTTGTGTAGTGACCTGAGGAAGTTTCACATACTGATTCAAGTCCTGCTTAACAATAAAATAACTTTCCTATAAAAGCTTAGTTGATGCCAGACAAGGCAGTTTCCTGTAGATAAAGATGGCTTTAAGGTTTAGAAAGGGGTCAATGGGATTTCCGTCAACTGAAGAGTGTGTGGATTACTAAAGTCTGCAAAAAGCTGCTTTTCTTACAGATTATGTACAATCTGCTCTCGGCAATAGAACCACATATTCGAAAGACACATGAGCAGTGTTAATCAAATGCCTTGTTCATTCAAGAGCAAATAATGTTCTTCAACAGCATCCATCAACTCGGACTCTGCTGAGTGAAACTAGACAAGGATGAAGCAGCAGCTAACCCGCATCTCACCGTCAGCAAGACTGGGTCTAGAAATTATAGCAAAACAATGGCTTAATGAGTTTAAAAAGAGAGAGACGTTTAGGGATGTTTCTAAAAACTACTCAAGTATATGTAGTTAAAGGGATGGTTCAGGCTTTTTGAAATGGAGTTGTATGACATACTTCTTATTATTAAGTGTATTACGTACAGTACACGATAGACAACACACTCCTAGTTTGCAGAAGCCACATGGAGTACCAGTGTAGGAAGCTACTATGGATGTGGACAGCAACAACACACATTTTAACAACTTAAAAACACCCCACTTTAAATTTTTTTTTTATTAGTTTAAGTGTCCCTTATATTAAGGTTAGTTTAGCATATAAACTTGCCATTAGACAACCCTTTCTAAAGAGAAACTGAAGCCATGATAACAATCTCCCCAAGGCCAACAGACCTCTTTCACAAACCAGTAATTTTACTTCACAGAACACTGATCAGACTAGCCAGCTGCTAGTCAGTCTGTTTGCTTTTCTTTTGCTTTTTTTGTCATTGTGTGACTGGTGAATCTAAACTAAACCTTTAAAACACTGAAGTCAGACAGTAACACAAACAAACTAACCAAGAGAGGCAGCAGTAAAACAGCAACTTCCTTGTTCTGTGAGCTAAAATTACTGTTTTGTCAAAGGAGTCTGGTGGCTATGAAGACAGTGTAATGAATATGACAGCCTTAGTTAACTATCTGAAAGGACTGTCTGATGGCAAGGTAAAGCTGTAAAAATATGTACCATACACTTAAACTGATATTATTTTTTCTGGTGGGCCTTGTTTTAGGAGGCTAAAATATATTTTGTCCTCCTTTCCTTTGTCACAACAGTTGATTGCTCACTTTACTACATCAGTACTTTTGCTACTTCTGGATACATACTTCTAGATACATACATTTGCACACACATACTGAATGGCACTTCATGCAGCCTCACTTCAAAAATCCCAAGCAATACTTTAAAGTTAATTCTAACCTCAGACACAGCAGAATCTCTAAATCATGCAATTAAGTGACTACGATAACCACATTGTTGTGTGCAGACCATCTGAGACAAAGACTGATCTCTGTTGGGTACG
>JAUZTA010000014.1:10427644-10440921 GCA_034780835.1 Ctenochaetus striatus | reverse complement strand
CTGCAATACGGGGAGTATTAATATTTTATTATTTGTTTTAAGCATCTATTTACTGACAGTCCCTACAGCATTTATTTTATAGTGATGACCCAGTGGGTTAATGGCTGTTATATTGCTGCATCTGCTGCAGAGATATTTGTCCTTTTCCTGCTCCAGTTATCAAATCCCCAACTGCACACAATGTCTGTGGGTTGTACAAGCCTGAAAGTGTCCGTAAGCCACAATTTCCTTTCACTGCAGAAAGCGTTTATCTTCATCCGTCATGACCCAAATAACAGTTATGTCGGAGTGAGCGTTTGAATGTCAATTAGACTGCTTATAGTACTAACCTGAATTGTTTTGATCCATGGGATAGGCAGTATAGTGAGAGAAGTTCTCTCTATTAAAATGTCTGCATGTATCAGCAAATGTATGACAGACAGACACCCAAAGGCTCACATGTGTGCTAAGATTTGTGTGTACACCCATGCACACACAACAGGCCAGACAGCTCCAGTGTCCACCTTGTGCCATCTTATCCCTTCACATTAGACGGTCTACCCGTGGCTCGGCCTGTGCACAAACATACCATTGTCATTGCTGGCTGGCCTTGTGACTCAGTGTGACCCGGCGGATTGGAGAAGGGGGAACACAGCCATTGAGATCAGGAACGCTAAACAGAGCACTATCAAGAAAACGCATCTAGCATACAGAGACCTCGCCCCCACCTCATGTCCACCCTCTGAACGGCCCACTGTTTAAGGGGAGTAAAAGGGAGAACACTGCCCATCATTGTTTTCCATAATGAATGAGCAGTGTCCTCACATGTGTACAGTATACTGGCATCTTTCTCTGAAGTCCCCATTCAGGACAGCATGTCAGGGAGTGATAACACGAAAAGCTGTACAAACATTTGTGAGAGCTAAATTAAGAGTTTCCAATAAATATGTTTGTATATTACATTAGGTGTCTGATAAGAACAGGATGATCACATGGCCTCGAGTATCGCAGTTTGCAACTTTTCAGTCTCACCAAACTGCAGAGCTAGAGAGACTCAAAGGTCTTGACACACAGTTTTAGATGTACACATGAACCACCACTGTTTTTATTTTTTTAAAGCTTATGAACAACACAGTGATATTGGAATATGCCACTAGTTTTAGACAACTCAAAAGTTCAGACAGTTAGAGGTGAACACAAACATGAGCCGCACCCGAATTATAAAAGATTATAACCAATAATATTTCCGCTATTAAATGTCATTGAGGCAAAGCACTAATTTCAGACATGAAAAGCAAAATGTACAATTGTTGTCTGCATAAAAAAGGTCAAAATATGCAATTAAAGAATTGGATTACAGGCATTAATTTAATCATACGATTATCACATCAAACGATTCTCTTACCCAAATAATGTCATTAGTAATTTGCCTGAAGTTCTGATAATTCCTTAGTCACTGCTGTGTTCTGATATAATAGACTCAGATGCCTGATTAGAAAAAAATACTGGACCTCAAATTCAAAAGGACTATGTGACACATAGATCAGTTTAATCACAGTAATTCAAACCATTCCCAACTGAGATTAGTTATTTTGATGAAATGCACACAGTGTAATTTTTGCCACTAGTTATATCTCTATCAAATAAATGAAAAAAAGTAGTTTGATTATGTCATGAAGTAGAGTTGAATGTTTATTTCATTACTTAACAGACACCATTGCAAACGGAAATCTATCTGATTAACTCGAGCAAGAATTTTCCACAAGCTAGGTAATGCATAACAGACTGTAACATTAATTTAAGTAATTTTCTCACTCATATGACCATTTATGTTAACACAAATTAGAACAGATCTAACAAGGTTAGATGGTGTGTGGTATTTTGTTATTTTAACATGTCAGTGGTGCATAAACTACTTTTAATGGGAGGATAATCAGGAAACATGCAGAAAATCAATTCATTCTTTAACTGGAGCAGCCATCTTTACAAAGCGTGGTTGTCATATTCAATAACATTGACAAGGGGTTTCAGCCCTAAAATAACTATTGACTGCTTATTAAATTTCATGTGTTTCTTTGGTTGTAGTTTCTGTCATTGTTTTGAAAATTAAACCAAACTACATCAAACTCAACACTTCATGTCCTCTGGTCCTCTGCCATTCACCCGTCGAGTGTGAAGTAGATCAGATGAACGGTTGTTAAGACAAGCCAAGGATAAACATACACACAGACAGACATAGATGCCTGTCTTTGTAGCTAATAAGGGCAACGACAGATAATTAGTTTACAAGCATTCCTTGAGTTGAGCTTAATCACCAGCTGATAAGAGCATTCGTAATGAATAGGTGGTTTCACATCAGTGGAAAAAATCGAGTATGACATGCTTTCATGCATGTAACAAAAGTTGTCAGAGCACTTTAGGGATTTTTTTTTTCTTATTGCATGTTTTGGGTTTTTTTGCCACAAGGGGAAAGTAGCCCTTAGTTACAAAGTGACCAATATATTATTAACATTTTTACTGAAGTTGTTATGTATGATGTCTTAGCAAACAGTTGTCCACTTACTTATCCAGCCGACACAGCATCTTGTGGGAGTCGTGTTTCCGCCCAAATCTAAACAGCCCCACTGTTGTCAACTGAGAAAGAAAAAAAGAGCAATGTGTTAATCTGTACTCTCGTTTTACAAATCTGTACGCATGCTTTAGAAACTGTGCTTTTGGATTCGTAATCCGTGCCCACTGATTCACGATCAGTGCTCATGTTTTACAAATCCCTGCCCACGGTTTAGCAAACTCTATTGTAAATCTGTGGACAAGAATCGCCAAATGGTGGGCGCGGACTGAGAATCTGTGAGCACAGATTTGTACGTTACTTTTTTTTTTTTTTGTCAACTGATACCAAGGGGGCTCCATTCATTCATTACCTCCTCTTCTTTTTAGCTCTGTTTTGATCACCGCCAACTTCTTTTTGTAAGATGTCTTAACCGCTATTACATTAATTTCATTCAACTCTATCAAAGGTACTAGCACAGGCTTAAGTATTTTTCATTACATAGAGCTGATCTTGTGAGATTTTACATAACAGCTCCACTTCAAGCACAAATAAAAAAAAAAACCTTCTGATGGTCTCTGACCATAATGACATAATAAATCTAAATTGTGACAAGAATCGTGGGTGAACCATTAGACATAATGTCACCTCACATATGATTTGAAGTGAAGGTTCCATTAGAGGCTTTTCAGACACCTCCCCCCAGGGGTCTTCTTGTAGAGAAATAGACACATGGCAGCAGACAGGCTCAGTCCACTGCTTGTTTAATATCACTCTGGACTGGATGATGGTAGGAAGACAATGTCCGGATGCAACTCTTTTTGGATCAAAAGGAGAATCTTGAATGAAGTGGTGCAAACTGTTACATTTTGCTGACGATCACTCCGCCTGCGACCTATATCTCATATGATTCTGACGTAGGATAGGGTGACCACAAAGCTCTGACTCATCGCACAGATGCAGGCCTTCTAGGTTCGAAATACCTTATTTATTTCAGTCCACTGAGATATGCTCGATATTGCATTTTGCTTATAACCGGAAACAAGACACTGGAATTTTTTTTTTTTTTACAGCATCATATGACACAGTGTTATTTACAAAATTTGTGTCTGCAAATGGCATAGAGGTGACATTGATTTATCATTCTGCTGCTTGGAGCATGAAAATTGATCATTTACTTATAGTCCCAGATTTCACAATATTATAGTTGTATTATGGCCGGTCTGAATTGCGCACACACACAAAGCATTCCCTGTAGTGCCCTGCTGATAACCTGCCTGTAAGCTACAGCTTGTTTCTGTCCTTCGGTACGTCAGAAATCTCTCTATGAGAACAATCGTTTTTTTGCTGCAGTTTGTGCATGTACTGATTAACTCTACATGCAATCAATGCTGGTTATTGTCAAGAGTCAGCTGTCATTTCAGTTCAATCCAAGTTTCTGTCTCTCCATCAGGAACATCAGCGCTATCTATTGAAAATTTTAGGACACTAGCGACACATTAGGACACATTAGGAGCACCACCTATATTGACATGCATCACAATATATTCATATGTTATGCTTTTTAATTTGTAGACAATTAACAGAAATATCCATGTGCTTTTCATTTTAAAAGAAAAGAAAAAAACAGATAGTATAGGAACCATTAGTTCTTAAAAGATTAGTGCTATATGCGTGTTATATGTTAAGTATTTGTGGTGGGAAAGAGTTTTTGCTTTAATTTGTACTTATTATCATATGAATAAGTCAGTTATTAGATGACTTATGATGTTGTGTATGAAAATAACTAAAGACTAGATTCTCTACAAACAGAAAAGCTAAAGTAACGACGGACTCAAATGAATGTGTTGAATGTACATTGGGGGGTCCATGTTAGCGAATAATATATATCTCATGTATGGAATGGTTGCATCTGTACTGCCTTGCTTTTTTATAAACTATGATCTGGTCATAGGGCATCTCTCTCACCCACGTCCAGGCTCTTCCTCTCCCTGGGTGAGAGGATGGAGGATCAGGTTTTTTGGATAGAGTAACAAACAAGTTGCAGCAGCAGCAACAAAATGCATTAAGAGCACGGATCAGAAGACTGAAAGCGGAGGATTCTTTGTTTTGAGTTTCTTCTTTTTGTGGCTGCCCACAATGTCAAAATGAAACACTATTTATGAAATTTGGTTGCACTGTCTCCAGAGAGGTCACATATTGCTACAAAGTGGTTACAGTCTAGAGCCCCGGGGATAAAAGAACGAGCCACCCTGTTTTCTACCATTTCTAATCAGTTCAAAATATATATCCAATTACTTCTGAGATAACATCAAGTAATGCAGTAAATATATTGTGGAAAAAGATAATAGTGGGATAAGATATAAGATAAATGACATACTGGAAGAAAACAAAGGACAGAGGCATTTTTTTTTATTTATAGATGGTTCCTCATTTAAAGTGGCAAAAGGATTTTGGCAGATTAAGATTATAATCACTGAAGTAACCACCTCTATCTTATCAGAAACAACAGCTTTTTTTTTACTTCTACCAGTGTTGCTGTCTGAAAGCCTACTTCAACATCTTTTCTTATTATGCCATTATTTCATCTCTCTATGACAACTGATCCAGTTATTCTGAATCATAGCTGCATATAAAAAGTTATATAAATAGATGTATGTGACTGAAATACTTAATTATACATATTTCACACTGATAAAGCTGATTTTATAAATATCTCAGAATCTGCTGGCTAGACTTCTGTAATTGCCCTCTATTAAATAAATTAAAATAAATGCATTCTGCTCTTAAATACTCCTATCATTTTGGTCAATACTGACACTGACAACCAGTCAAATATAATTAGTCATCAGTTTGTAATATGTATGTTCCTAATGGAGTCAGACACAGTAACCGTTCAATAAAGTTTTTTTTCTTTACAAGTTTAGTTGTTTTAACAATGTGTAAGAGGGGTGTTGGTTTAACTTAAAGGTCATTTTAGAAGCTGTTCTCATTTAAATGCGACGTAATCCCCCTAAAAAAAAAGCTAATGAGTTGTTTTTAACACAAAATGTATCACGTACACTTAATAGATGAATATGGTAATATAATGTGAAAGCCGTAAATAATGGCCATAATCAGGCCCACCAACGGGGGGGACAAACGGGTCTGTTGTCCGGGCCCGGGCCCGGGGGGGGGGGCAGAACTGGGCCCTCATTAAATTGTGGAATAATTATTCAAAATTTCTGAAAAATAGGCCTTAATGTGGAAAAAATATATAATATTTGAGTTATATAAAAGCTTTTTATTTGTTTTCTTCCTAATTGCCCTTGAAATAGTGGTCAAGAACCCCCCCACCCCCAACACAAAAACGGTTTGGCCACTGATCAAACTTTGATGTTGTCATTTGATGCATCTCAGATTTTCTTGTCCCGGGTCCAGCCAAGACTGTCAGCTGGCCTGGCCATAATCATTTAACTTGACTGTCCAAACTACGAACTTATACACATCACAGCTTACACTATGATTTCAACAGACTTCTCACATATGGGCTTAAACCTCACTGAAACATTTTCAGTGCATCTTAAGCGGACTAGTTTAAATTGGTTTGGTGCTTTAAAGACTTAATTTGAGTCATGAGTAGCCTTTAAACCCAAAACACATTGTGGTCCACAACATTTAGCATAGTACCGTAACGAATGAAACCTCAAGACTTCAATCTAAACAAATTTTTTTGTGGAATTTAGGCAAAAACACTATCTTTCAAATAGGCAAAAGGCATTAAACCTGAAATATAACTTTATCTTTGTTGTACATTTTGTTGAGTTGTGTACTAAACATTGTCCTAGATGTTTCCAACATAGTCAACAAACATGACAAAATGTAATGTGAATAAAACTTAATGCATGATCATGACTGTTAACATTTCTACCTGAGTTAGTCAGAAAAATTTGTATCTGCAAAGGTGGCTGTTAAGCATGGAATAAACAAATCCCGTGATCCCACGCCACTTAACGTTGTCCTCAGCATGTCTTTTGTTTTCATTGTTTTGACTGAGAGGCATTTAGTGGCATAAATCAGATATTGTGCTTTTAACACATTAATTCATGTAATTTCTTGCTTTTGCTTGATGTAAGTGACCCCTCCTGTGTTCATTTTATGATCGTTTATTGCTCTCTTAGATTAATTTAGTCTCCGTCATTTTTGGTATTCAGTTCAAGCAAGCTGTAAATTGTGTGTTAAATCTAATGTTGGTTCCCTTTGTTCACTCAGCAATTATCAGTCAGGCAGCAACAAGAGATCTTTTTTTAAGTGGGCAAATTGAAAATTGGAAGTCATGGGAATATTGACAGCTACGGTGCTTTATTGAAAAGGCAAGAACTGTTATAACAAGCCTGCGCCTGATTAAATATTTAAAAACCTCCAGCGATTACAGTCTGATGACTATGATTGCTTTATCAACCAAACAGTGCTAAAAAAAAACGTATATCAACATTCACCACTTGAGCCTTATGCAAATTATTATTACTTTTATTTTTGTAACAGGGACACTTTAATGAAACTGAAGTCCGCTCTTTCACAAAAGAAAAGCTGCTCTCTTGTTTACTGCTGTTGCAGTTGCAGATGATATTCTGATAGTCTGTGTTTCAACTGTCAACAGTGTCACTACTACAGCTTATATTTCTCATCCCTCTCCAAGAAGTGCAAACATCCATGGAAATTCAGCAGGTGTGTAGTGTCATTGCTCTGCTGTAGCTTAATAACACACAATAACAAAGCTCCAAACAATCTACACAAAACAGTGAATGTCACCCTGAACTCCACCTCAAGCGAGTGTCAACCAACAGTGCTAAAAAATGGAGCCAGTAAGAGCCAAAATTGCAGTTCCTCAAATGGCCACTTGAGGCTGGCTCCAAGAGTATGTCAATCCCCTTACAACCCCACAGTAAAAGGCCCAACCTTGCAGAAGAAATAAACATTTTTTTACAGCCTTTTAAAAAGACGGTTTTGTTCTCCATAGCAAATCTAAACATTCATTACAACTGTACAGGGCCATAATTTTAATAAAATTAATTTAAATTCTATAAAGGCTTAAAAGTAAGCATAATTAAGGGTGAGGCTACTTTAAGCCAAATAAGCTGCTAGTTTTCTGCTAGTCTAGTCATAAAAATTGTTGGATGTTTGTTCTCCCCAGCTCTAACCACTCATCCAAATATGGTCACCCAGACTTTACAAAGGTACACCACAAACCAAGAGGTGGTGTCACAGTGACTTTATATTCTATCTATGACCTCAACACAGGGGTTCAAAAGCCTGAGTGCAAATGTTCTCTTTATTTCATTTTATAAATTTATATCAGTTCATAATGATTACAATCAATAGTCATGATGTTTTTCTTCAAGTCATCAGCCTGTTTCTCCCTGGTACATTTTAAATCACTGCCCTGTGTGCAAGAATACCAACAATCATGTCTATCTGACAGAGGATTATTCTGCCCCTACATCCCTTCACCAGATTTTCCATTATATATGCCTTTATTTGGAAATTCAGGCTTATCGACCTATCCCTTTTTTTGCCTCTTCAGCTTAAACCGACTCTATCAACAACTGTTGGTGAAATTCCCTTGCTTGTTTGACTTCTGTAAGAAACTCTGTCAGCTGTCCTTCCCCTCTTTAAAACCTTGCGGGGACTGTAAAAGCTGTTGAAGACAGCAGTAGTTGAAGAAAGCATGCCTATCGATTGCCTCAGATTTTCCCACTAATGCATTGCTTGTTCACGGCCTCTGTGGCATTACATAAATTAATGATGTCTCTCCAGCAGAGCCTCTTGTCTTGCTTAGAGGCCTCCCTGGCTATGCTTGGGCAACTTTCTGTCTCTCAGGAACCTCACAAGACAGTTTTTTAATCTTCTGATTTGTATACATGTTCTACTCTATCACATTGCTGTTTCTATTTCATCGAAAGAGTTTAAACTTTTGTACAAATTTGAAAATGAAGACTATGAATCCAGAAATAAAAAGGCAAGTAGTAGGTCATGACAGTCGCAGCAGGGCTCATAGATATCTGACATGGCCCAAAGGTTTGATCACAGTGCCACTCTAACTGCTTAATCTTGACACAATAGCATGGACTTAGTAAAGATCTGGGGATTAGCTACTGTTTCACTCCCGGGGGTTTTGGATATTACTGTAAAAATCACTTTGCTAGATTCCAGTCAGACTCTGACACTGTATATGGACATTGACCAGACAGCCTTAAGTCTTTCAGTAACCTCTTTTTGTCATGCAGCCAGGGGAGAGCTAGTCAGGAGCAGGAAGCACCCTTCCAGCCACTAAAACAACTGCCTTTGGATGAGAAAGCATGAGCGCTGTGCAGCTGATTGTAAGGCATGTGAGCTGTTTTGTGTTGCTGTGTGAATGTACTGTATATTGGTTTGCTGGAGAGACACTTAACTGCTGGTATCCTTCTTTATGTAATGCAAACTTTTATCATTACGACAGAGATAACATTGCAATTTTTATTGGTATTTATATAATAGCATGTTTATTGCACAAAGCAAGGCCTGTTATGAAAATTTATGAATGACAGGAACACACAAAGTTCAACAGGTCTGCAAGATCATGTGGCATGTCGGTATAAATCACTGTACAGTCATTACAGTCACATTTCTTTAACCTGACACTGCTCTGAATAGTTTTGGATATGCCTTACGGTAGAACATGAATGAGAAAACTGAATGTCACTTTCGTAACACAGGTGCCAGTCAAACGTCCTTGGCCTGCTTAGCAATGATGAATGGGCTTTTTTTTTTTCTTTAGTTGGCTTTGATGTAAATGGACGCTTTCAAAGTGGTGCATAAGTGGGGAACATGATTGCCTGCTGGTCCCCAGTTTAAAACAACAGTTATTTATGACTGACAGAGGTTGTGAAAAGCAGTGTTGCTTGTCCTTAACAGGTTTATTCATACTGGAGCACACCTCATCTTAGCCCCCATGAAAAGCAAGCCTGCTGACCACAGCACTTACACACACCTGCAAACAACTGCGCACCTGTGCCTTTCCACTCTTTCTAACATCATACACTCTTTTCATTCATAAAAGAGTTTATTTTCTGTATTTGTTCTCTCTGATCTCTAACACATGAGCACAAGTGGGACCCTCTACATTTGTCAGTCTCATTATAATATGCTGTTCCACTGCGTCAGAGCATCACCTTTAATCATATGTGGTTTTAATTCAATTTAATTTACATCTTATGTCTTAAGTAGTGCCTAGACATTGAATCCACGCCAAAACATGATAAATTTAGCTCTAGCTTTTGCATTCCTTTAGGAAATAGCTGCTATGAGATACAATTGAGTATTATATATGTTTCGCAATGGTTGAACTGGCCTGAAACACCAAGCATGATGCCACCCTTCACCTGGCAGTGTTCTCACGGAACCTGCAAACAGATGAGGGTAAACTAGCCAAATTATCTTTAACTTAGATATGGTTTTTTTGGGATTGTTTGGATAAAATCGTTACGAGGCTTGATAACTGACTGCCTGGCACCTGTGTGTTAAATTATCAGTGTGACATTTATAATCAGACTATCCAAACTGGCATGACATCTGTTTGTAGTGCACAATGCATCTTTTCTTTTAATACCTTTTGTATCCAAGCAATGACATTTAGCCTCTGATGGATTAAAATCACCACTAAATCTAATGTGAGTGACTCCAGTTTTTAATAGCGTTTTTTGTGGACTGATCCGCACATCCGCAACAGGAAAGTAGAGACTGTTATACAACAGAAAGACGATGTGACTACATGTACTAATCTCTATTAAAGGGCGCGATTGTAATTATTTGCAGCATGGTAAATTAATAATAGGAGTTAAGCACCTGGGAGAGTGATGGGGGAAGAGTTGATGGGCCGTGTGCAGCAGGAGCTGTAAGGGAGAGGCAGGAGAGTGTCTCCATCTCATCTTGGCTATCACATTACCTCTGCCCGCATGATACATTGAGATGCTGGCCTCTGTCTGTGGCCCCCATGGCTCTACCTCCACTCACTTACTCTGAAAGTGACACGCCTCTTCTTTGCACTAGAGCTTCCTGTGGGGGAGCACAGGTGTCCTTGGAGCACCGTTTTTTAAACAGTGGTTTAAAATACTGCACATGCTAACCTCAGTTACCTGCTATTATCAGTTACCAGAGGAAGTAATCCTGGAACTGTATCTTTATTGAGTAAAGTAAGTAATCCTACAGTTAAAAAAATAGAATGGTAGTTTTTGAACTTCAGTTGGTTGTTTATTGTTTCTTGCATTTAGAGCTATTTCAACTTTAAATTAGGATTTGTAATTTCTAATGAGTAAACATGTCTTTATCCTGTAGGCGCTTCTTTAATTAATTTTTGTTTATTTTTTCATGTTAAAATTTTTCAAACTTCACGGCATTTCTTCCTGCTGTAAGTCTCTTTTATCAGAGTGTAAGTAAGCAACAGACCTTTTTTTTTTCCATGCAGTGTAATAGCATTATTATTAAGATATAATGTAATAATGATATACACTGTTTTAGCACTGCAGGCATGCTACTTCAATGGCAGTTATCTTAAGTGGTATAACTTCAAAAAGGATGTAAGTGCAAGCGCTGCATATTTCTGAATTAGGTAATTGAAAAGACTTTCCATGGAGCTTTAATGTGTTTCATAGAATCTCAAAATCAGTGATGTGCATTAACCGGTTTGGCTGGCTATGCCATTTTGAGAGGGAAGCCAGGTGCCTGGAGCCAGGAAACAATGCTCTCCACTCTGTTTGTGTTGTGATGCTTTGTTATGGCTTTGTTCTGCTCTGTTTGTCCTCTCAGTCATTTGAAGAGTGGACCTCACTCACCGAGCTCTGAGAAATGGTCTCTCTCTCTCTCTCTCTCTCTCTCTCCCTCTCTCCACTCTCTCTCCCCCTTTATGTGACAGGTCTGCACAGTATACAGTAGTTTCACCAGCAAAACTAGGCCACAGTATGATTTCACATTTGTTCCTCAGCCAATTGCATGCAGCCTGTTTCATTGTGCATCTATTTATCGCAGAATCCCACTGCTCCAAAGTTGTTTTTGCTTTAAATTTATGACACACTATAAGACAATATTTTATATGAATGTCGGCCCCAACACTTATTCATTCAAAATAGTTTTATTGAAATAGAAATTGCTGCCACCTGAACTGTAAATAAATCAGGGGATGAACAGAAAAAAAGCAAATTTTCAGAAATATTTGGACTATTTTCATTGTGCAGAATCTTAGGGATAAAAAACACAGATGTCTTGGCAATGAGAGGAGGCTTTGTGGCAATATGAAAACATGAGAGGCACCTGCTGGCTTGAACCTGTTATTTTCCCCAGTGGTTGTAAATAATCATTTTACCTGATGTCGTTTTGCTGGGCAGCTCTGAGAGTATGGCAGACCAAAAAGTCACACAGTCAGAGATGTTGTGTTGTAATATGAAACATCACTGGTTACAAGGGAACATATTTATTGTGTTAATCCTACATTAGTTTCCTTCAAATACTGTAGTTTGTTTTTCTCCGCCTGTTCCTTTCCGTATGTTTGACCTTGATTGTGTATATAATGATTCTATGTGTGTGTGCGGTGCTGTTAAATGGGTAGGCGGGGTCAGCTGAGATCTACTTTGGCTGAGTCTATGGTAACACAAGACTGCAGACAGAGAGAGCTGGGGTGTGTGACTGTTAGGAGCTGAAATCTAAAGAGGCAGTGCACACAGCAAAATGGTAGCATGGCAGTGGTTGAAGGGGAAGTGGGCAGGTTAGTATGCATGTGACTGTTTATGGTTTTGTCGCAAACTGCATTTTTAAATTTGATGAGCAGGTGGAGGTTAAACTGGTGTCTTTTTGTCCTTAGTAGTCCAGCATTTTGAAAAAATACACATATTATTATTGTTTCTTTAAATAAGAGGACCATTGTCGTTGTCATGTCAAAGTTTGGAGTTGGAGAGAAAAGACAGTTAGCTTAGGTTAGCTTAGGTTAGCTTAGCTTAGCTTAGCTTAGTGTCTGGAAACAGAGGCAGATAGTAAATGTGGCTCTCTCCAAAGTTCAAAAATAGGATCATCAGCACCTCAAAATTCTCATTAATTGACAACTGATTGTGATTGATGTTCATTAAATCTGCACAAGAGCAAAAACAATCATTTGTTTTCATCCGTCCACCTCTGGTTATACTCTAAATTACTATATTCGGTCAGTAAGCACAGGTTGTGTACAGGCACCATATCTGGCAAACTAAAAAGTGTAAAACTGCTGGTGTCATTTTTACATATCTGTTTGTACAGGAATTAAATAAACAAGATATGTATCAACAAATAAACCTGAGAGATAACAGTCATCATATTTTTCAAAAACAGCCAAGGAAGATTAATCTTGGAGTAGTATCAGTCTTCTCATCAAATTCCCAAAGTGAAAAAGTATTAAAAGTATTAAAAGTATACTTCCCAAAAAATGGTAAACAATTTTTTTTGCTCTATATGTTAATGATTGGACTGGTAATTATAACACTGCTATTATTTGACTTAAGCATGCTAGTAATGTCTCCTCTCTGTCTTATGTGTTGGCAGACTCAGAGGCCTTCAGTTGTTGGGAAGATATCTCACCAAAGGAGAAACAGAAAAGATTTTATCAGGAAGATCAAGCAAAACAGACCAGATATTGAACTGAGGTGGATGCTGCAAAAGCCAAACAAGGGCAACAAAACCACAAGAGCCATGTGGGAGGAGAGTGAAGGAG
>JAUZTA010000014.1:10415346-10425361 GCA_034780835.1 Ctenochaetus striatus | reverse complement strand
TATTTGCAGGTTTGCCACACAAAGCCAGAAAAACAATGCAGCTCTTTTTTTGGTGGATATTCATCATAGCATAGAGATCTACTGTTGATGTTGTTTAATGTACTTATGCGACAATCAGCTACTCCACCAACTGGATTTTCATATATTCATTAATTTTTTCTATCGTTACAGGCAATCATTCTTACCTACATGTGTGCAGATGGTAGTTTTTCCAACGTCCACATAGGGCCTCCAAGACCACTCTATGCACACTTCTGATCCTTTTTATTCTCATCTAAAATAATACTACTACAAACTGTAAATCCTTGACACTTCATTCAATTTTGTTCAATGAATTTTGGAAAGCCTTAACCAAATTTTATGGTCCATATCCTAAGTTCTTTGGCTGGAAGCATGAGTGGACTGCTTTTGTAGAAATTGGGTTGAAATGCACTCATTCTGCCTTAATGTGGTAGCAAAGCTGTTTGAAATCTCTCAGGATGAAGAGAGTGGCCAGTGTCTGTTATCTCCTCTTCATGGTTGTGGAATTTGAGCAGCTTGCTATCCCTAGCCATGTTCTTATCTGAATGTTTTGGAATAGTTGGGTAGTTACTCCTTGTTTAACTGTCTTTATTGATAATGAAAGGTCGACTACAAATGCTATTCTACTTTTTTAGTCCAGACAAACTATGAGGGGTCAGCTATTTTCTGTTTCCTCATAGGCATCATAATTTTTTTTTCCTAAAGTGGTTTCAGTAGACCTATTCCTGTTCACCTTGATGTCTTTATACAGACTTCTCAAGAAATAACACAGAGGACACTCTATCATTCCTGTAACTGAACTGGCCTGATAACTCATGGGTTACCCTGACAAAAGAGGGTGTGCACTGTGTGAGGTTGGAACATGAAATCAATTAGTTTTATAGGTTAAAAATAAAGTCTGAGGAGATAAAATGCAGTAAGGTGTTAATTGAGTTCACAGAATAAAGTGTGAGGCTGTACCTGTGAGAATTAACAGATTGTGAAGGCACTATGTAGCAATGGGAGTTCACAGGTGCTAGAAAAAACAACTTTTATTATTCTATAGAAGAGGATGATGGAGGAAATGAATCTAAAGTACCAGACACAAAGACATCCTTGAATCAATGCAGCCACACTGCTGCAAAGCATATGTGGTTTTGCAAAAACGGACATTGTAATGGGTTGTGGTGAAACTGTTGACTGACTTTCAGGTACATGTGTTTTTAATAAATGAAGCTTATCTTAATCTGATCAAATCAAAAGCGCTGTTTCCATTTGTTTATGAGGGTTTAACTTATGTACTTCAAAGTACTGACACAACGTACTGAGGAGCACTAGTTAGCTCATAGCTGTTAGCATCAGGTTAGCAGCAAAGTAACTAATGGCAGTCTGTTTGGGAAACCAAGATAAAAACACAGAAGAACTCATCTTGTCTCTTAAATACTGAAGTGCAGCTTGACTTAATGCACAACAGATTTATAGTCAATTAATGTTCTAAAGTACCTCAGCTCAGTACACTTCGTAGGTAAAAGTAGTTACTTGAGTTTGGAGTTACAGACACTCAGCATCAGTTTACATTTTACTAAACTTCCGTCTGACATGAAAGTAACCAGATATGAACAGTGGTGCCAAGTGTTGGAGTAGTGGCTTCAGGGCACAAGGACCTAAGTGCGAAGACTAGGACGACTGAGACTGAGATACAATTTCTGCACATGCAAATTCTGTTACCTATTTACTTTTTTCTAATGCTGATTTTTCCGCTTTTAAACCATTATCTTTGATTTGAGTAAAATAGGTACAGCTATTTATTACTGTGTCACTTCAAATGGGTTTCTGTTATGCCACTAATATAATAACACAGTATTCATATTTGGAGCACCTTAAATACAAACCACATAATGGTGGCCATACAAGACACCAGGCCACACCCTGATGAATCTACATGACCACTAGGCAGACATCATAATCCAGCAGCAACTCTAAATGTCACATTTGCTGTACACATAATCCAAATGTTACTGATCAAAGTGCAGGTATGTGGCTGTTCCTTCGACACCTCACAGGCTCCGCATCTCAGAACCAACTGCTTTCATGAAGACTGTCAGCTGACATGACACTGCTGAAAAGCTGTTACCTAACACATAGTCTAGCCGCTACATGCTCAATACATTTGCAGTGTGAGAAAGAGTGATTGTATCTGTGCAATACATGTGTCTCTTACTAATTTTGCATGACAACGTAGCAAATAGAAAATATAACAGCAATGAAACCCAATTTCATTTCTGTTAATCGGTTATGATTAAGGTTTGGTGTGAAGGTCAGTACAATGTGACTTTAAAGGATTTGGCTGTGAAGATGACACCATTTTGGGTGCAAAGAGAGACAGATACAGATAAGCTACTGTAGCACGGAGAATTAAAAAGACAGGAACAGAAAATTAAACAGATTAGCAAACAGACAGAGAAAATACCATTATTCAATACCTAAAAATAAATACTTAAAGTATACCCAGAAGAGTTTTAACACATTACAGTAACCTATAGTACAAACATGACAGAAATATTAAAGCTGTCTGTATGTCGGTTGGAAAATATGCCAACATGTACAATATATTTTAATCTACAGGAAAACAGATACTGACAGTCAACTATATTATGAAGCTTTTGGTAAATGGCAGAAAATTGGGCAGGCTGATCTCAGGGGAGATGTGTACACATTTCTAAGAATATGTGTCAGATCTGTTTCGCTGGCTTTTACAAAAGCAGACGACTGCGCAGAGTCTACAGATTTTTAGATAAAGAATAAATACATGACCACATCCTTTCACTTGCATTGCAAGATATTTCGGCTAACCTTAGGCTGAGTGCTTCAATCTAAAGTTGACCCTAAAAATTTGCTCAAAGTAAGAAAAAAAGTTTAGCAAAGACTTTGTGTCTATTAGCGTCTACAAGGCAAAGCTAGATTTAACAGCTGGGGCCATGTTAGAAGACACTGTAAGGTCACAGTTTTGGCCTGTGTCACATGTTTTGGTTTGAACCTCCCCTGTGGATGAATATAATTGCAGTAAAGCTGTGGTACAGGATACATATTTAATTACCCTTTAAAAATAATTTTTTTTAGCATGTCAGAAGTTTAATATCAATTTCTCATTTTGTTAAGGAGAGCTTGCACTTTGATTTGTTTCAACAGCTTTTTTTGTGGAGGTCATAACCCTCCAGCATCAGCAATATTCATCCCTATACTCAAAATGATAACATCTTGAAGAGCAAAAGGTCCCTTTCTCATACATGTACAATGTGAATGCAACTGCAAAGATAGATATCATCTACTATACTGAAAAATAGCTGAATCAAAATGGACGTGTCTTCTTGTCATATGCATAAAAACAGTTGTTGAGATAAAACTGTATGAGATGAAACTGCCACTAAGCACCACAAAGTCACTGATTCAACTTTATGGCTCAGTGGTGACTCATCAGTTTAGGTTCAAGTGCAACTCTGACACTCTTATTTCATAGTCTAAGATGGAAGTGCTGAAAACAAAAGCAGCATTATTCTTTGTTGAAGAGCATGTTTGAATAGAGACCCCACCATTAATTTAATTTTAAGAAAAACAAGACAACTGGACTCATTATGAAGACTTACGCAACAGCCAAAGATGGATAAGTTTAATGTTTGTTAAAGGAATCACTGTCATTTTTCATTCTTATGGGTCAAGTGATAATCTTATTAATCTTAAAGTGAAGATTTTAGTCCTAATTTTTCATTTAGTGACACAATCAGGTACAGGTGGTAACAACAAACGTGTTTTTGTACAACAGGTCAAAGAATTCCGAGGGTGGCAAAACAAGCTATTGTCGATTTAATAAAGAAGTCAGGAAAAAATTGGCCACTTTCCATCACAGAATGATGCTCATTCTGTGAGAAAGTGTGATCTGATTCTGTGCTGCACACGGCATGAGCCTGCGAACAGCAGGGCTCTGAGAAAGAACTTTGTTTCCCTAACTGAGAAGTTGGAGGTTTGCAGCCTGTCGCCTGCAGTTCTTCATCTATCGGCTCGCTGTGGCTGCTCCTTCTTGTTTCATCTCTCCCTGCAATATTTTAAACTGATCTGCTTTTTAAATAAATTCCAAATATTTAAATTAAATAATTTGACATGAAAACATCTTGTTTTATAGATGCATTGCTATTTTAAAACCATAGTGAGAGCAGAACTTACTGATTAACAAATTGCATTTTCTGTGATTGTTTTGTTACAAAAGTAAACTTCTCTATAAGGTTCAGTTCTTTTTTGCTACAGCTGTAAGAAATGTTCATTTTGCTTCAGCAGTATCCTAATACAGTGACATCAACATACAGTTTGTAATACTGCAAATTTTCATGTATATGGTCATTTATCATTGTGATGCATCATTCGGCAGAAGAAAGTGAAATAAAAATCATTAAAATTAGAGCTTTAACCATCAATGTGGTTCAAGCAGACGACAAACTTGGATCCACATGGTTTAGTTTTAATGCAGCTGCTAACGCAAGAAAGAAAATATACCAGAATAATTACAGTACAACATTTACCCATCAACCCATTCCCTGATGCATTTTCCCTGTCCCATCCCTGTCTTCATAATGAATCCGTTGCCATGGTTACTGTTGCTTAGCAACAAGCCAGTCAAATGCTCCTAATCCTGCGCTGTTGACAGTGAGCTGTGACTAGGGAAGGGAGGATGAGAAGACGGAAGGAGAGTGAGATGAGGGGAGGGGGAACAAACAGCCGAGCTGGAGAGAATAGATATGAGGTGTATATGTGCGTGCATGTATTGTGTGCCTATGTGAGTGTTTGTGGGTGCGTTATTATCAATGTGCAGTGCAGGTTTATATGCAACGGCTGAGGCCGTGCGACTGCAGTGAATTCTGTGTCTATGCGAGGTTGAAATATAAAAGTCTCAACGTCAGGTTATTGACTGTTAAAGCTTGTGTTAACCAAACATCAAAACAGAAAATGACCGCAGTGTCAACGCTATTTCTATTGTTTCAATTATTATTTATTAATCTCTCAATCAGGAACTAATTACAGGTCTCATCAAAGACGACTAGAAAATTAATTACTGGTGTTTCATGATTTCATGTCAAAGTTTGTCATGTACACTTTTCTTTTCGAGCCACAATGAAAAAGACTCACAAACTGATCTGACTATAAAATGTAAATTACATCAACTGCCCCTTCAAAAAACACAGAGGCAGATCTCAGAACAGCTGCTTCTTGCCATCACTCAGCTACAGCATCTTAACCGTCTAATGGGACTTTTCAAAGGAATAATTATTATGTAATGGAATTGCTTTGACATCGTTTTTTCCCATATGTTTTCCTTAGCTTACATGTTAAAATAAATTAGGTTTTAATGTGCACCTCACTACATGGCTATCATATGGCTCTATATGGCATGATGCTTCACGGCAAAAGATCACACACCGCCAACTTTGAACATGAAACTAGATTATATTTTAGAGTAAAATCTTTTTCTTCCCGCCTTTGATGTCATCAGGCTCTGACTCTGCTCAGATGTTATTGATTTAGAGAGTCTCCTGGTGGACAGATAGCTACACTTGTTGCTAATACTGACACTTACTGCTACTGACTTTTGATGTTATTAACAAGTTTATTCAGTCAGCCACATAGCCAGCTAACTCTGCACAGACCAGATTAAAGCTTGGAGCACCAGGAAGTGTTAGTGCTTAGCTCAAGAATTTGATGGCTGGGAGGAGGGTTTTAGGCTCACAAGACTGACAGTGTCCTTTTATTGGGGTCTGTCTGTGTGATATGTCTAAATGATTGAGTATCTTACATGTTTGGCTTAAAATGTACTCCATCTTTTCTTCCAAGATAAGTTTATTGTCTCAAACACACTCACATGGTGCTACACTCAAACACCATGTGATATTTCCCTGTTTAACAGCTGAATTAGTTTCGCCTATCTTTCCATCAACTTGACCTGAGCTGAACCAAACATACCAGTCTGACTGAGAGTGCGTTTTGGCATTTAGGGAGGGGCAAAGGTGCACTACTTAAAGGTCTAGTGTGCAAGATTTTGGGGGATTGATTGATAGAACATGGCAGATATAGAATATAATATTATAAATAATTTTTTTATTTGTTAAAAAAAATATTTTCTGTGTTTTCATCACCCTGAAAAGAGCTTTTACATCTACAGAGAGAATAGTCTTCTCTCATGGAGTCTGCATTGTTGCATTGCCATGTTTCTACAGTGGCCCAGAAAGAACAAACTTATCACAGGCTCTAAAGAGGGCTTTTAATGTGTTTTGCTAGTTTCACATGCCACCAAATGTTACACACTGGACTTTTAAGACAGGAAAAATAAGAGCATGATCACGTATCAAAGTTCTGCAAAAAATTATTTATCTCTTTATTTTAGCAATAAAAATGTATTAATCACTCAGCCCTTTATTGTGTTTCATTATTTGTTATTGAAATGCTCTATGATTACCTCCAGGCAGAGGAGTTACTGCTACACACAACTAACCGTGTTAGTAACCTTGTAGTAAAAAGTTTGCTTACCCACACTAGTCCAACATCAGACTCATATGCATTACAGAAGAAAATAAGATACAGAAACTGCAAACTTCAAAAGGCTGAGATAGTTAATAATCAAAAATGTTTGCTGAGAATCTAGCACAGGAATAATGTCATGTACAACTGCAATGTGTTTGTGTTGGTGTGTTTGTTTTCAAACCCAAACACAGTAGTGTTCTTCCCACAGTAACAGAGACATTAGTAATTAAATAAAGAGGGAAAAGAAAGGGAGCAGCCTGAATAATATAACTCTCAGGTGCAGCAGAAAAAAACATGTTGACAGAGAAAATCATCTCGATAGGTAAGTGTAACGCATCCCCTTGTTTTAAGGCACTGACATTTAAAATGAAGCTAAATAAATTACAAAGGGTGGCTGCACACTTAAGTGATTTGTATGTACGGGAAACAAAGCGCTGACACTAAGATGAACTTCATTAATACTTAAGCTTAATTAAGGCCTGCGCCTCTGGACTATTCTGACAGGAAGCAGCGAGGGGGAAAGTGGTCTGTGCGGGTATGTTTGTATGCATGTGTGTGCATGTGTGTGTGTGAATCAGTGGGTGTTTGAAGCAATGGAAGGGGGTCTGCATGCTCTGGTGCAACTGGATGTTGCTCTATCTCACCTCTCTCTTCCTCATTAAGAAAATCTTACTGTACGAGCAGTGTAGTGGCCAGGTGGAGAGTCTGGAGACTCCCTGGGCTCAGCTGGCTGTCTTCTGCCGTTCTCTCTGCTGGACTTGTTTTGACAACCTGGAAAGAGAAGCCGTGAGGTCAAAAAGCCTGACTTGACTTTGTGTAGTGCACAATGTTCATGCTCCAGTCCTTGTCCCTGAGGAAATATACCAATGCAGAAAGGAGAGCTTATGTTCCAGGCTGATTGGCTCGCACCATGTGAAAGACATATGGATGAAGACAGAGCGGTTTTGACCTTCCACTGCAGAACTAACAGATTCTGCACACACACCCTTATGCAATTTGTGTTGCAAAAACAAAACCTCATTGTATTACCATCTTCCTATGGTGTGCCTTTAGATGTTTAGACAATTAGCTTATTGACTTCTTTGAAAACAAGTCTTTTTGGAGAATTTTTTTGACAGTTTACAGTGGCTAGTCTGCAGTTTTTGCAGTTTAACAGATCTAAATTTGTTTTCAAGTATTTTAGGAAACCTTTGTGCCTTCAACAGTTTTCCTTTAGGCATGTCTCTGTTAAATGTAAACAATTGCCAAGTAAAAAAAAAATGTCCTCTATCATTATATATTTATATTAAGTGAAAATGCTAACATTTTTAATAAGTGTTTATTATTAAAGGTAGCTTTTGTGAACATAGATAGTCCAACATGGTCCTATATTTATTCTAAACTTAGTGTATTTGCATCTTGGCACCTGTAAAATACATACTTGGGATTCCATGTAAGAGCTACATGCAATTTTTTTTGTAATAACTCAACCCCTTTCGTTATTATCCAAAAATAGTGTACTTACACCACCAAATATTCAGGGTTTACTTTGAATCAGCACTTGGATTTTCTAATCCTTTGCTCTTCCTCTAAATATCTTTTTTCATGCAGTGCAGATCTTGTGATTTGCTCAGAGCATCATGTTGTTTCTGCAACCTTTTAAACAGCAGTCTTCCATCTGACAACCTCCCAGTCACAAGCTACTGGCCAGTTGCCACATGCCAGCAGCTGCCATGAACAGATCAACTTTCTTTTTTCTTTCCTGTCTCTTATACATTCAGCATCACATGATTGAAGAATGCATGGATTCACATGAATATGTACATGTACAGAAACACAGAGTGCACAGACTTCTTTTGTCAGTGCAGTAAAACCAGCCTGTTTTCCCATCCAGCACATTAGATGTGGAACTTCTATTTGAAATAATTAGTTTTGTAATGTTATGCTGTGGAATCAATTGAAAAAAATAAATGACAAACAAGTTGCATAACATTAAAAAACATTTAAATAATAGTGCAGTGTTAAAGGTTTAATGTAGTGCTGATACTACTTCCAATGTTCATATTTTTACAGCAGACATCTAAGACTGCTGTTATAAAGTTGTGACATAAATCTTTGCTTTCAGCCTTATTTGGACAGAAAGATAATGCACCAACATTTGCTGAAGAATAAAATAATATCAGTTATGAAGCACTGGAGATATCCCAGTGACCGGGGCAGTCTGTCCTCAATGTGACCAGCCAATCTGAAGTAGCTGATCTATAACAATAATTGCAATATTTTCACTTTTCTTCACAAGAACAAGAACAAGATGTTGATCACAGATTTTAACTGCAAGAAAGAGAGTGGTTGTAAAAGAAGTAATCAGATGTTTCAAAGGAAAATGTGAGAGTTCAAACTCAGGTCTTCATCCGTCTGAGCCTCAAGTCTGTTGACATAACAAAGGAGTCGTACCACTGGCTAGTCAAGTGGATATCTTTAACTTTAGATCTCCTCTTATTTTCATCTTATGTCTTCATTTTCATCCTCAAATGTTGCCATCTTAGAAACACATGATCCCGCTGGTGCAACAGAGGTCTGACTATGTGACAAATTCAAAGTAAACAGTATATTTTTCTTTGCTGTAAAGTCATTGCTTCATGCTGTAATCTTCTTTTTCACTCCTTTTCTCTCTTTACATTCTCACAGAGCCGTATGGCTGAGAGCTTGCGCCTGTTTGACTCCATCTGCAACAACAATTGGTTCACCAACACTTCTCTCATCCTCTTCCTTAACAAGAAGGACCTGTTGGCTGAGAAGATCAAACGCATTCCTCTGACAGTGTGCTTCCCTGACTACAAAGGTCAAAACACCTATGAGGAGGCAGCTGTCTATGTGCAACGGCAGTTTGAGGACCTCAACCGCAACAAGGAGACCAAGGAGATCTATTCACACTTCACCTGTGCCACTGACACCAGCAACATCCAGTTTGTGTTCGATGCTGTCACGGACGTGATCATCCAGAACAATCTCAAGTACATTGGGCTCTGCTAGGACCAGAGGCTGGGTGGGTCGGGCTGGGGGTGGGTAAAGCGGGCTGCTTGGCAGCAGTTGGCCCGCCATCAGGCTGGATAAACAAAAGGCATGTTAGTCTGCCTGACTGTTTATCTCTTTGAAAAGGTGCAACAGAGAACTGCAAATGAAATGAGGTAGTAAGATGGTCAAAGATGGACGATACTGTAGAGTGTTTCAATTGAAACAACAGAGCTGATGGGCCATTGTCAAGATGGGATTTCTACCCAATGTGTTTGCACTGAATAAGAGTATGCAGAGACACCCAAACACACAAGCTCATACACACACCCACACAAACACACACACATACAAACACACACACAGATCCTTATGTTTGTTCACACCTTAGATCCTTGGATCAAAAGTCAAGCACTTGTTTGACAAGGCAACACTGGAAATTTTAGACAGCTAGTCCAAC
>JAUZTA010000014.1:10394554-10406244 GCA_034780835.1 Ctenochaetus striatus | reverse complement strand
TGACATTGACATATTCAGAGGAGTCCACATGGTAGAGCTAAAAATATTAGATGCTATTACCACACGTCTTTTTATTTTTTAAATAATTTATTTAGTTCATATAAACCTCAGACATCTTGTTTTCACGTTGCACAGTCATGATGTTCTAATAATGTTTGACATTGCATGAAATACGGTGTGGAAAGTCTTTGTTTGTCTTATTCAAAACCCCCGATTCCCATGCGGTAAGAGAAGGCCTGCAGTAACTTCCTGCTAAGTCTACAAAATGACTTGGCTACTTTATTACCATCAACTGATATTTTTTTTTACATCTGTTTAGACCCTATCTGTGTTTTAGTGTAGTCTTTTTTCTGTATTTTGGGATTTTTGGTCTTTAGAAAAGTTATAATTAAGCTGCTATTTGAAGTCTGCTGTTTCCATTGATGGGTGCTTAATAGCCACAGGGTATGTAGATAATCCACACTGAGTAAGGGGAATATGAAGGTTAGGTTTAAGCTAGGACCACTTAATGTGCAGTTTTTGCATTGGCCACTTCGTCTTTATGTGTAAAAAAATGTATTCCAATTCAGCAATATCAATTTTATTATATAAATATACATTTTAATATATTTTGTTATATTACACATTAAATAGAGATTAATTACCTTAAATAACCTTGAAGTATACTCAAAGTTAGCTTTTCCTACCAATATGATAAAGTCAGCTCATGAATTGATATTTTTGAGTAGAGCTACAGTGATCAGTCAAATAATCAATTGGTCAATCAAAAGAAATTTGTTGTAAATGATTTAGATAATCAATTAAGCTTTAAAATCATTTTTCAACAAATATGTTAAACTGGGTCTAGCCTCTTAAATTTAGAATTTGCAATCTTTTTGGCAATTTATAATTAAAAAATTTTTTTTCAGTTACGAACTGTTGCTTGGACAAAAGTATTTGAAAACTTAACTTTGCGCTCTGGAAAATAGTGATTAGAATTGATTTAATTCTTCACTGATATTTAATAGATTAAACAATTGATCATGAAAATAATCTGCAGAGTAACCATTGATAAAAATACTCAGAGTTACATCACTGTTTCTGTTTGATGTCCTGTAGCTTCCAATCTCTCTATCTTTAAAAAAACACACATAATAGTCTATTGTTCTGTCTTTCTTTTTGTTAATTATTTGTGTGCTTGTTTTATTGTTTTTGTGTTTTTTGTTGTTGCTCCTGTTTTGTTGTTTTTTGTTTTTTAGTGCTTTAAACCCTCTACATTGTGTCATTAATGAAGTCTGACCTGAACTGAACTATAAGAGATGCTTTGTTACAATCCAGAGACCAGTATTAATCAAATTGTTGCATTAACCTTTAAAGAGCATGTCATTGTTAATAATATTGATCTGTTGTTAAAGTATTCTGAGCCTGCATGACCAGTAAATGGGATAGGCTCTTCTAAACACTTATATCTTACTATGTGTCAAAAGAGCTTCCAGTAACAAAGCTGCATTAATGGAGGGATCTCGATGACAAAAGAGCTTGACTCTGCATTTAAGTCTCCTAACACATAGCACCTAATTAATTAACATCCTGGTTATTATGACATCCGTGCCTATGCTACAAATTCAAAATAAAGTGGACTTTTCAGGTAATGTGAGGCTAAGCATCCAGGGCACATTACATTTACATTACATTACATTTCAGGTGCTTGGTTAATTTGGATTAGAAATAATCTATTATGTACAATTAGCATCAAAACGAGTAGCACATTAATACAGGTTAACATAGGAATATTGCAGATTATGGTAGAAAATCCTGAGCAACCACAGAAAAAGAGACCAGGAGAGGAATGCAAAAAGCACATGATAAGCAAGCTTGGTTACATAAATCACATATATTTACACATAATTATATATTAAATTAAAATATATTTATAATAATAACTTCCTATTGCCTCTCAAGTGGGTGATATCTCAAAGAGAAAAAAAAAAGAAAAGGGTTGCAGATAATGGTGCCCTGAGAGTTCAGAAAACATGACTAATATTTGTTCAAGATGAGGTTGAATAAGGTTGACTTCTAAGGAGCTATGTTATTGTTCATGCTCTGACAAGTACAATAAGCTAGTGAAAACTCCTTGTCTGAGGTGTAAGGGTTTCTTCATTCATACTTTTACTTTGTCCTACTGTTAACAGTTCTCTTTAGATAATATTTTCCTATTAGCTCTGAGTCACATGTGTAGTATGACCACTTGTTTGCAGAAAAAAAAAAATCTGATAAACCAATTATACCAAATGCCTAGCAGAAAACAGCAGGCTGGCAAAACTAGCAACTAGCTTGATAAACATTTAGCTAGCATCTTAGATTTTTCTCAGGCATTAATGGAGACCAAACAGCCAAATGACAGCTACACAAGCCCTAGCTGAAAAATATATGTAGTATCATATAGTACAAGTGTATAATACATGTTACAGTCTGTTTATGTTAGTATTTAAACTTATTTAGTAAGTGTGCCCAATAAAACTAGGGTAAGAGTCAAGGTTAGGTTTCTTCTGTAGTTAAGTTAAAGATTTTATTTAAGAGTACTTTCAACAAATCAATAAATCAAAAGTCTTACCTTATTGTCACATGTTTGCTCCTCACTTCAAGCTGTAGTCTGAGTTTCATTCAAAGGTTCCTCCATCAGGCCTTTTCTTGGAGGTCAACACTTTTGAGGAAAAAGATTTCCTTTGACTTTTAGCACTAGCATCTCCTAGCATGACATTTCCTTGACACTGGTAACAACATGTTGGGTAACGTTCACTATTTGTAACTATTAACAAGAAATTTATTTAACTCAAAGCAATAAAACAGGAGAGATAAAATAACTCTAAATTAAACTGGACTTACTGGAAACCTACTGGACTAATTAGCAGTACTTAACAGCTGGACAGATACCTTGTTAGCCTAGCAACATCAGAGCTTAAAAATACACTTGTAATGAAGCATAACAGGCTCACTCGCTCCATCTGCTGTTATGTAAGGGTACATGTTGTCTTAGGGCAAAAATTAATATATATCAGTTTATTTGTTTTCACATCTCGGTTTGGTGTTTGAAATGACTGCCTACACACTCGATGATTCACAGTCGCCACAGTAAATAATGACAAGTAAAGTATCAGGATATTACCTGGGCTTACTTTGTGGTTGGTGACACACTTTCCTTGATGGTGAGTTGCTGCTCAACAATAAAACAGCTGAAAAAGCTGATATAGTGAGCTGACTTACTATTTAAATGCTCACAGGGCAGTATAGTTAATTGAATGAGGCAGTATTTTAGGATATAGACTTCAATCTATCTCATTTTGAGCTACCAGAGCTCTTTCACTTTTCTCTACCTCAGGTCACAGTAATGCAACATTTCTGCAGTTGTACTGTGCCACCTTGTGGTTAAAGTTTATCAAATATGTTACTCATCGATCTGAAACAGGTAACACCTAAAAGGCTGCTGTTTTACTTACAATGATTTCCATTAACTGATTCTCAGTTATCTCCCCATGTTTTTTTAAATTTACATTCCCAAAATGATGATAATATTTTGAAAAAATAGCCAATGTAAATTTTATTAAAATAACACATTAAAAGCATATTTATTTTGTGCAGATAAATAAAACCTCTAGGTTTTTATACACCAAACACATAAGGCTGTTCTGCTATATTAACAATAAACCCAAAACAAGATGAATTTCTTCATGTTTTGGATTTTACAGTACTAGTCACATCGGTGTTAAAAAATTAAATAAAGGACTAAGGTGAAAAGGCCCCCCAAACCTTCCCATTCACTTTTGAGGTCGTATGGCTGAGGCTCAGCCATTGACTGTGCATGACACTAGCACCTAAAGAAAGACTTTATAGTCCCAGCTTCCACCATTCTGCTCACGTGAATTCCAATGTGATCAGAGGGTGGGGCACTGTGGTAGTCTCACACATGGGAGCCTCACCTGCCAAAGGCCTGTTTGCAGGCTGCAGCTGATCAGCCTGAAGCAGTCCCTTCACTTGTGTTGACTCTGTTAGACTGCTCCCTGGGCGGATACCCCTCAGTCTTCGTCATGACTGGTAACAATGTCCTTCTGTGAATGAATATGGAAAAGTGCCCAGGAATAAGGTTGCGATTAGGCTGCAACTCATGCACATGAAACATGCTGCCCTACAAGTGAAATGTGCCACATTGTTTAATGCTGTTTTTTTTTTTTTTTTTTTGTACAGCATGGTAGAGAAGTGCAATAATTTAGGCAATCAACTGTATCTGCTTCTTTGAAAGAGGACTCTCTAAATTTAGAATCTGGAGGACAAGATTATTTTTGTTACTTTATGTGTAAGGGATTCATTTTTAAAAACGGTGAACCAGCTGCATTTATACAGCTCTTTTTTGTCTTTCGACTACTCAAAGTGCTTTTCAACACAAATTGGCATCCAACTATTCACACATGTATTCAAACTCAGCAGGAGGCTTCTCTTTACAATGCCGACCTGCTCATCAAAAACTCTTACACACACTGTCACACACCAACAGAACAGCCATCAGGTCCAAATTACAGTTTCTTGCCCGAGGACATTTTGATGTGCAGGCTGGAGTCGGGAATCGAAACAAACATGCTTTTGAGAAGTAGACGACCCACTCTACATTCTGAGTCACAGCTGCCCCAAAAAGATCAAGAAATAAACAGAATTCACTTGACAATGGACACACACCTCCAACTGTCAGCAAACTTTTTAAATTCATCAAGATTTGTACAGATATTAATGTGTTTGTCAGGTATGTAGTTTATAAATGACTAATTGACTTCAGTAATTAGATAATTTTTACATGAGCAATTATGGCTCACACATAAAAAAACATGAATCTCATCTCTAAAGGAGTTTACTAAATGGCACACACCAAACAATACTGTACACAAACAACATGCTTTCAGTACTTAATATTAGCTAAAAAGAGATACGCAATAGGTATATTAGGTTATGCTGTAATTTATTAGCTCTACAGTAATTATTGATTGAAATGCCACACTGTAGTATAAAAAACAACTGCATGCATGCCATACCAAACACCAATCTAAAAACAGTTAATCTTCAGAGATCTTACTCAAGTAAAAGATAATGTATATTTTTAAGATTTTCACTTGTTTTGTTGTTTTTCAAGTAATTTAAAGTAGTTTACTACAAGCTACATAGAGAGCTGAAGTCCTGCCACTTTTCATGAAATTTCTGTTCAATGTTTTATGTTATGAAGTCTCTACTGAAACATAGAATTGCCTCACTGTATCTTATATCTGCTTGCATTCTGTATAACTTCATGCACACAATAACCCTCCTTCATAGCAAACAGTTTGACTTCTCATAGGAAAAACGCTCCATCATGTCTCTCTTCAGCTGTCTTCACAAGGTATGACAGTCTGACGGTGAGCCAGCATTAAGAATAGCAAGTCAACAAAAGCAACACCCTGAAACATAAGTTTTCTTAAGTTTTTCAAGCAAAGGTGTTTCAGGGTATTGCCGCTGTTTTATTTTGCAGCTTGTGGTTGCACAAATAAAACAGACAAACAAGCACACTTGGATGGTGTGAACATTATCATTTAATTTTGGCATCTTTGAGGCCTTTTTAACAGTGGACTTGACAACGGTAAACTCTCGCCACTGGTGTTGAAGTCATAAGATAAATACTATCCTCCTGTCTGTTTCGTGAGGCCAGGCCTGTGGGTGTGCATGTGTGCCTGTTTTAGGCTGTGGACTCCTCTGACAAAATTTCCTGAATCAGACAAATATGTAGACCCAAGGAAAAGTACATAAAACACATCTTTGTTTGTTTTGACGATGCTAAATTACTGCTCTGTTTGCCAGAGAAAACTAGAGTATATTTACCACACTGTGTAGACTGTATGGGGAATCGACCGCTGAAAGAGATCAATATCTTGAATTAATCAACAGTGTTTGTTGGGTGGTCTTGCTACCCTGGGATGTGATTAACTGGTTCTACTCAGATATTTGTTTAATTTTTTTTTTTTTTTTTTTAATTGTCTTCAGATAATCAATCAGGTTTTTAAAAAATGTCACCTGCCTAAAGGCCAGACTCTCCTCTTGGGTTTAAAATCAGGACTGAAATCTGCGAGTGTGACCAAGCCTTAATCCCCACAGAGCGCTGGCCTCATTCCAGTGATTGATTCTCATTCAAGTGAATATTGATTGTCCCCATTTAGAGATTTCAAGCAGCCATTTGTAACAGTACCAGTCTGATAACGCCCCCATCTCACTCCTCTTCGCACCCACAGCCTGATACGTTTCAGTAGAAAGCTCACTGTAAAAGTTTGGCATTCTTTAGTCTGTATCTAGTATTTTTGATTTTGAACATCAGAAATGACATATGTTATCCTTCCATACGTTAATATGATGTCTCCCCTGCCTCTGTGTGATCTGGGGATAATACATGATTTTAACAGCATTTCCAAATGACAGCATGAATGAAACACACAGTATGTAAACTTTGTGACTACTACTTGTCATTTCAGATTTCAATCTCAGTTGAATTTTTTAAGGTTGATTAAAACCTTTGTTGTATTTTTATTTTAACTTTAATAATGGAGTTTAAATCCTCTTGTGTCTTTTATATAATGTGAATGACTTTCATACAGTTTGATTGTTCTCCACATCATCACCTGTGACACAGCACTACAACCTTGGACATTGTAGTCAGCGTTATAATGATTATAATGATAAAGTTGCAGTCAGCAAGTCACTGGGTCAAAGAAAGCAAAAAAAATACAGAGACATCCCATTGAGCAAGTGTTAGATTGGTAAATTAAATGAGGTAACAGCTTTATCCGATAAGATTAACGCATATCAACTCAAGTTTGGGAACATTCTGTTAACTAAACTGAAGGACTATTAAACTACAACCTTGTGCAATTAATAAGTAACAACCTTTTATAAAATTAATCCCTATTTATTGAGTGCTAATTAGATGCCTTGTTTGGGTAATGATTGCTTGAAGTATTTTTATTGCAGGGCTTAATTACTTGATAGCCTTTTTATTTAGTAGGTTATGATTATGATAGTTTACAGTCTGAAGGTGCACGTACTTTAAGATCATTGTTGCTTAGCTTGTGTAGACACAACTATACATCTTGGGGTGAAAACCTAAGGGATTTTTTTATTTTTTTTTTTTGATTGTTGAACCTGTAACCGCTCACTTAATTATTGTTAATTTATGTATTATTCAACAATAATCAGTGAACTTCAGTCTAATAAGATTATTGCTACACATCCTATAAAACATCAACTTATGTGACCAATGTGAAAGTGGACTTGAAAGTGGTTAATATGTGAATTACAATACTCAGTGGACTTTAATCTAATCAAATTATTACTATACAACCTATAAAGCTTATATAAAGGAAACGCCCCTCTTTGGTGCACTCTCGGTAGAGAAATTGCAACGCAGCAAAATTTCATAGTAGGCTGCCGTACATGCTTAAGAGTTTTGACTGTTTCATCATAAACCCAAGCATTTTGTTGTTTAATTACGTTTTCTTACTGTTACTTTAAATCTGCAAGGTACTAAATATACCCCAAAGTCTTTTGAAGTAAAATGCACAGTGTGTCTCACTAACATGCAGGGTACAAGTAGAAAGTACTTCAAATCTACATGTTACTGGAGAGTTTACTTCATTATTTCCAGTAAAAAACAAAAGAGAGTAAAGGACCTTTGAATTGTATCTAAACACAGTTATTAAGTTAATTAATTTTGTTACTTTGTTACTTTTCCCCATTTGGAACAAAAAAAAACAGTCGCCTGAATCCTCTATGAACTCTACTGTCCTGTAGAGACGCCTGGTGGCTGCTCATGGTACTGATTTTATTCTTTTTTTGTCTGAGGTTATGTCTTTTTTGTCAGGATTTATGTGTTTGTTTGAGGATGTTTAACATGAAGAAAACTGATGAATATCACGTAATCAGTTATCGGTTTCCTCCTTCAAACACTGGCCTTCAGGATAATAATTAACAAATAAAAACCCAGGTTTAAAAAAATGGAGGAACACGTAGTGCTCTCTGGGGGTGTGGTGAAGACTTGCAGTAAATGTTTCCTTGTTAGTTTCCATTGGGAGATTAAAAGTAAGAACTTGGCTTCGACTCAAAGATGTTATGGGAATTATAACTGGTCTGGTATTAAAAATTAGTCATTTGTTTCATGAATTTCTCTGCTATTGTTTGAACATAAAAGGTCAAAAAAAGTTCTTTATTACCTTAAGTGTAAATGAGATATTATCAATGAAGAGAAACACATCTTTTTTTTTTTTAACACAGAAACTCTAACATACTAACATTTTTACACTTTTTTAATTTAATTCACTAAATTGCATTGTTTGGTTTATGTGTCTTGTGTTTGAATGGAAATAATAAAAACTGAATTGACTTTAACTGTGTTGCATGTAGTTGCATTTCAAGTGAAGTTAATCTTTGCTTTAAATGAACACTTGTCTCTTTGCTTGTGGTATTTCCTTGTGGGTTGATCATTAACGACATTACTTGCTAAAAGCCTTCACATTTCAACACGTTTACTTAACATTCACAGTCATAAGTTTACTTGCACAACCGGATACACTTTTAGCAAAATGTAAAATATTGTAATTAATTACATAAAACCTTTCACTTTTTTCTCCTCCTCCAATTGCCCCATATTTCCCATTCCCGTAATCAGACACATACAAACACACCCACCACAGGTATATAATAAGCGTCTGTGCAGGTGCCTAACTCTAAGAGGAGCACGTCCAGCAGCAGCGGCAGCAGCACTCCTGATCACTGGCCCCTCTCTCAGCAAAAATGTCTGCAGATTATTTTAGATCCTCCTTTGCGAGGAGAAATGAATCAGAACCCCTCAATGACATAAAAAATGCAGCAGATATTTCTGTTATTGTGATTTACTTTCTGGTTGTCTTGGCTGTGGGAGTATGGGTGAGTTGGCAACTTTCTGATCGCTGTTTTTCAAATTCCTTTTTTTCCCTGCAAATAATAATCTCATACACAGTTTTGTAGCCAAGACTTGTGGTGTGTTTGCTTTGAAGGTGTGCAATACAGCTTCTTTGAAGACTTACAAACAAACAACTAGACAGAGCGACTAACTCAAGGAATGATCATTTGTAAGGGCTAATATGATTTTAGATGCACTGCATGTTCACCTTTGCAGAGTTTATTAGAGCACAGAAGAATAAAAAAGAGCCCATTGCCCATTAAGATCAATTAGACAAGGGGAACATCTTTTAAATTACCATTACTATGAGAAATCAGAAGACATTCTGTTTGTACTGAATTGTGAGAAGATTTACATGCTGAGAAAAATAATTATTATTTATTTTCTCACTTTTAGCAACTGTGGTTTTGTTTATAAGCACTTTTACAACAGCAGTGTAGAGTCAATAAGACTAAACAAAGTTGACTAAACTTGTCAAATAACAGCATAACCGCAACATTCCTCTTCACAATCACTTTACAGCAGGTCAGAGTACTTCAGCATTTAAGATTGCAAATGTTTATTTATGGACTGACTCATAAGCAATCATGTCACTGTGATTCTTTGAGTGTGTTGTTTTTTTTACACTGTTAGTTCCTGCAATAGGAACGGTACATTAGGAGACATTTAATCATTAACAAATATGTAGTGAAACAAAGGGGTCTCTTGCTGTTGTGCATTAATGCATTACTGTGTGGATTTTTCTGAAAGATGTCCTTCTCTTGTTGCAGGCAATGGTCCGCACAAACAGATCCACCGTCGGTGGCTTCTTTCTTGCAGGGAGGAGTATGGTGTGGTGGCCGGTGGGTTTCTTATCGAACAAAATAAGTCCAAGTGTCTTTCAAACTCATTGACAAGTTAGCTGTGTCTTAACCTTATGAATCTTACATCAATACGTGGCAACAGAGCTGGCTGACTGACTGATAAATCTGTCTGTTTTCTTCTTCTTGATGGTATAAAATATCATATCAAATATCAAATATGCGGTGTGTCAGAGACAGACTTCATTTTTCATTTTTATATTTTTTATTATGTCATCATAAAGACATCTTGTCTGCATCAAATTTTATTGCGCCAATCAAGCTGTCAGTTAAAGTGTGGTGACGGCCTCTTACATAGCAATTAGATAGATAGCTAGATAGATAGATACTTTATTGATCTCCAAGATCAATTCACAATTACGTGTATACCAGACAAACTGTATGCAATCAAAGCATTCTGTGCACATTCCTATGCAATTTAATTCCTCTTCTTTGACATCTGTTCGATGATTTTCTATCAGAAAACGTATTTATGCTAATTATTAGTAAATGTAACCATGTATTTCACAGATCGGAGCATCACTCTTTGCCAGCAACATCGGCAGTGGCCACTTTGTAGGAATTGCTGGGACTGCTGCAGCCACAGGAATAGCCATTGGTTCCTTTGAATGGAATGTGAGTGAGCTTTTATGTGTTAATTGCATTATTATCACTGCTTGCACAAATATATTTCTAACCTGTGACACTGATATGATTTCTGTCAGGCAAGCAGATAAATCTAGAGATAAGGGAAAGAAAGAAAGAAGCTAAATTGCAAAATGAGGGAACTTAAAAGATAAAAGGATCATTTTGAGTAAATGGTGGCTTTGTTGAAAAATATATTTCTAACCTGTGACACTGATATGATTTCCGTCAGGCAAGTAGATAAATCTAAAGATAAGGGAAAGAAGGAAGCTAAATTGCAAAATGAGGGAACTTAAAAGATTAAGGGATCATTTAGAGTAAATGGTGGCTTTGTTGATGTCTAAGCGTTGCCCTTGTTTGTGTCTGTGTTTCAGGCTCTTGTGGTGGTCGTCATTCTGGGATGGCTCTTTGTGCCCATCTACATCAAAGCTGGGGTAAACACAACACACAGGCCGCATGCTATGTTGGATGCACAAAACAATTTACTCATTGTAAACTTACATGTCAATTTACAATGCAGCTGTTTCATTCTTAAATCTCTCAAAGCAGATTACTAGAGTATCTGTTGCGAAACAAAAGGAGTAGGGGGGGTCATGAAAACAGCAACATTAGAGAATAAAAGTAAGTAAACCCAAAGACAAAATTTAAATCTACTTTATTATGGGTGTGTTTAGGTGGTCACCATGCCTGAGTACCTGAAGAAGAGGTTTGGAGGACAGCGTATTCGCATCTATCTCTCTGTGCTGTCCCTCTTCTTGTATGTGTTCACCAAGATTTCAGTAAGTCACACTGAGTCCATATCTTAGCTTCTACTGATGTCCGGTCCTTTTTCAACATTACACCAGAATGGTACGCTATTTACTGAAATGATGAGCTTTCTCCTCTCTCCTCCACTCAGGCAGACATGTTCTCTGGCGCCATTTTTATCAACCTGGCTCTTGGATTGAATATCTACGTCGCTGTTATCCTGCTGCTATTGATCACTGCGCTGTACACAGTCACAGGTCAGTCCACTCAGTATGCATTTGCTTCCTTTTCCACTAAACGCAGGGATCACTTTCAAGACTGTAAAGCCAGATGTCTTATCTTCTTTATGGTGTGAATGGCACCATGACTGGGGGTAAAGTCTTCCCAAGGCCACATAGAGACATGTTGACACAAACAGACACACACACACACACACACACACACACACACACACACACACGCACGCACGCACACACACA
>JAUZTA010000014.1:10360899-10371710 GCA_034780835.1 Ctenochaetus striatus | reverse complement strand
TCCAACCATTAATATACACACCATTTTTTCTTTTTGCAATAAAGAAATTCTTTAAAAACATAAAGATTATTTTCAGATGGTTGATTTTCATGGTCTCTTGTCATTATTAAGATATATTTACTCCTTACAAAAACACTTAGTTCATGAAAACCCATTACAAAGTCCCTTAATAAAAGAAATTAAGCGTATTTAAAGAAAGTTTTAATGTGTTTTGTGTTAACTTTTAACGTTCGATATTGTTGCTTCAGAAATACCTACTGGGTCATGACCTATGACCTAGCAAATAGTTGATTGGATATTTCTGCATAGTTAGTCTTATTACCTGCCACCAGGTCAAATTAGCTGTGCAACCATTAACAGCACGCAGACCAAGAAAGCACAGTGTGACTTTGGTCAGTTTTTCTCAACAAATGTGAGAACCAAAGGAGAGAATCGGAAAAATTGAGGGATTTGAAACAATTCAAAATTGTCGGTGTTTACATCTAAGAGATGAGAGCATGAATTATCATCATTATCCTTCTGGTCACAAGAAGAGAAAAAGAATAACTTGAGAGTGCATTGGGGGAACAGCAGTCAGGTGCACTTGTGTTGTCCCTCTTGTGTGGTATACACAATTAACAATAATAAGTTTAGGTCAGCTAGCTTGCAAGGTTAGTAAATCACCCTGTCTTCTGTGATGCTAACGTTAGCTGGGACGGACAGCACATCTCCTTTCCGTCTGCAAGACAGTGAAACATAACCATGTATTAAATCTAACAAGAACAACAGGCGTCGGTGAACTGCAGCTCAAAAAATATGATAAGAAGCACCAAGGCAGCGTTCATAAACACGTTTTTGTATGTGCATGCATGGAAAAAACAAAACAACCCGCATGTCAGCAGTAACTTCTTTGGACTCAGTCCAGACAATCTATCTCCTCATACTGCCTCTTCCTCCTCAGTGCACATGATATTCAGACAAGAAAATGATTAGCCCATTCAGTCTGTCAGTCCATGTTTATTCACGTGGAAAAATATTCACTTGATTTAGCTACTTAAGTTGAAGTGGTTCACTAGTACCACGCTGGGAAAATGGCCTCCTCACTACAGATGAAATTCCTGCATTCAAACATTTCCTCAGTAAAAGTTTAAATTATCAGCAAAATGTACTTGAAGTATCCAAGGTAAAAGTAGCCATTGTGCAGTAAAGTGGCACTTGTTAGTGTTTTACTATTATATCTGATGTCTTTGGTTCAATATTATTCCATTAGATGGAGCATACTGTTTGAAAGGAGGATGGTTTGTAGTTGAAGCAATGGGATGTTAGTTCTGATTGTGCAGCTAAGGCTCACACAGAGGTCCAGACAGAAGAGGCCCTCATCAAATTTTAGTGAAAGCCCAGGGAGATTAGTGCCAGCTCTGGATGTGAAATATGTCTCTCTCATGTTACAGACGTACACCAAGATAAAATTAACAACACTTGCAAAAAGAAAGTAATATTTATTATATATTTACATTTCTTGACATTTACAGTGGCAGTAAACTGAACTGCACCAGTGTCCTTTTCAATATGCAGCTTTGTGGGGGCAAAAAAAGATGCTGTGATGTTTATAAAAATCAAGCTTTGAAGTAAAATTAGAAATTCAATAACTCATCACATTTTGAGAGAAGATGATATTATTTAACTGCATAAATAATATTGGCAAGAATTAAATTAACATTGAATTAATACAAAGCATTGACAGAGCTCAGGCTTTTGAAAGAAAATGTTCTCAAATGTTCATTTATGCAAGCAGTTGTTTTTTTACAGAGCAGTTTTCCTCCTGTCCCTCTTGAACAGCTGGCTCAACCGACGTCGGGCAGAGTTTTTCTCAGATGACCGCGTCCGTTGGCTGCATGGATAAAAAATTCATAAAACAGAGCTGAAACAAATTATTGTAGAGAGCTAGAAGCACTATGTAAGCCATGGTTCATGAAAGAAAGGACAAGATTCAGGGGGAACAGATGCACAGACTCCCACCAAAGCATCTCTGCATCTACTGTGCATTAGCTCTGGACCAGTGCATCGCTGTGGCCGGCTGCCATGTTGGAGCAGCACACACATGTAATCAGAGCATCATGCATCATATGAGATTAAGAAAACTGCCCACTCAGAGGTTGTTGTGATAAATACAATATCTCACCTGTTCATTTCTCTGAACACAGACTCATCTTTTCTCAAAGAGCCAAATTTCAACCTCCAGATCTTGTAAATTTTATTATTCTTCTCTTTTTTAGGTTCCTGAAAAGACACAAAAATATATGTGGGCCAAAAAAGTAGAACATTATGAGGGAAAAATAAAAATATTTTTATTTTTCAAAATGATGGCACAAATCAATATGTTTCATAGCTTGTATTTTGATTGCATTTATTACTTAAGTTAAGACTATAAGTAGTATTTGAATGTATTATACCTGCACTTCATTGTCTTCCTCTACCATCTCCAGCAGATCATCTATACTCAAATGCTGCCCTCTGCAGTCTGCATTTGACTGTCCTGCAGGACACACACAAAAACAACAGAGCTGCAACTTACACAAGATACCTTCTTGGATTGGCAATCCACTCCCATAGCTAATTTTTAAAAATACTCCAACACAAAAAGAGACAATAAGGAAGAAAGAGGTGGACAATGAATTACCTAATTGCAGCATTGAAATAGCTGTGAATGAAGCGGATCTCTGCCGTATATGTCTGTGAGGAAAATCTTTCCGCTGCTGGGGGAGACTGAAACTCTGCTTTGCACTCTGTGTATTTTCAAGCCTTTGACAAGATGAGAGGTTCTCCACAGCAGCTTTAGAGACACCCTGACAGGCATCGAGAGCCTGAAAGAAAGCCAAGGGAAGGGAAGGACAATGATGTCAGGGTTTAATTTCATATTAACCCTCAGGCTGCATGAAGACATCTTGTCAACACCTGATAGGTGAGCTCGTGTCACGCTTTAACACCCAGTGCAGGGAGGAAACACTGACAACTCTATAATTGCCGTTTGCAAAGAAGCAATACTTGAAAGTCTTCGCCTGGCTCACCTCCATGTCTTGATGGCACCGCAGGGTGTTCATCTCCGTCTGTAATGTTTGGTTTTGCATCTGTTTTCTGGCAATGTCCTCTAACATTTGGCACACCTGCTCCAAGTAGCTGAGTCCAGGACTCAGTTCTTTCCCCTCCTCCTTGTCTAAGTCCTGCAAAAATCATTAAGCAAAAAAAGGCATTACCTTGCAACATGGAATAAAAACACAATGTATACAAGTGTTGACAACTTAAAGTTTTTCTGCACTGCTCGAGAAATCATACAAAACTCTCCAGTGTCAACAAATCAAAGGTGACATTTACCTGTGCCAGTTTTTAACCATGCTAAGCTGCATGGTGGTAAATGTTGTAAGGTCAACTAGTCAGTACACCAGTTTGGTTTAGAAGATTTCTACATTTCATGAACTGAGATGTAACATGGTGTCTTAGACGGTAGAGCCTTTGATGATCTCCTGACCTTCCTCTAACAACACCAGCAGTTAGAGGTTTGTCTTATTTATATGTCAACAGTTGTTGAATGGATTGCCATGCAATTTGGTGACAGTATGAATTATAGACTACAAATTAAATCTATCATAAATTCTGTTTTGTCCCTCTCCTATTTAATTCAAGTCCTGGGTCAACATAAAATTAGTTGATAAATGTTTCACAGTCAATTTATCAATTGACTGTGAAACATAAAAGACAAAGATTGGTGAGAATTTGCTACTTCTTTTTTGTTTCACTTTACAATGAACTGAATGTCTTTGTGGTTTGACTGCAAAACTGCCAGTTTTACATTCAATTTAGAGACAACTTTGACTGTGATTGATATTTTTACTGTTAATTTCTGACAAAGTCTAGAAAGAATAATTAATAAAAAACAATATACGGATTTATTGATCATGACAACAGTCTAAAGTTTCAGCCCCAATCCATCAATAAGATTGAGCTATGCTAAAGTCACGTTAGCAGCTCTGTGAAGCTGTGCACACAGGAACTTTGAGCTAAATGCTAACTTCAACATGCTAACACGCTTAAAATGACCATGTTAACATGCTGATGTTTATCAAGTTATTTTTAAAACCATTTTTACCCTGTTAGTTTAGTAAGTTAGCATGCTAACATGCACTAATTAGCAGTTAACATAAGGTAACCTACTGAAACTGATAGGAATGTCATTTGTTTTGCATGCATTTCACCATAAACCAAGAATTGGATGAATTCACTTATTGGCCTGACACAAAATAACAAATAATGTGTCAGAGGATTACCTTATTAACGGCAAGAAATTATGAGATCAAAATTATATTAAAATGGATATTTTCTGAGAATTTTAAACTTGTATCAGGATATGGATTGTCTTAAATTATGATATCAAAGGCTTCGTTATGGTGCATCATTGACAAAAGCTTGTTGTTCTACGTGGACTTTGTTAACTTTGAAAAAGAAGGGTATAATCCTCAACCGGTTAAGTCAGAATATCCAGATTTGTCTAACTGACTGACTGCTTTTATTTTTTTATGACTGCATGTTTGCGTAATTGGTTTAACGATAATGACAGTTTAATTATGTGTAATTACAAAAGTACATAATTATGTAATTATGTTGACTCGGCATTGTATCAGTGTCACAGTGTTGGGTTTTTTTGAAGCCTTTAACCTTGGCTCTCATACAAAGAAATAAATAGTGCTACAAATACACATTCAAAGACTAAAGCAACATTGCATGGATGCAATTGATGCATTAATCCAGTTGTTTCAATGCCTCTGTGTGCTGATTTTGGTACAGAGCACTCAAACTCATGAGAGGAGTACAAATGACTCCAGCTCTCTCTTTACATGGTTGGTCAAAATTAAATTTCAAAAGATTATTTCCGCCACCTGGTTAAGAATGCATCTGTCACAATCCCCACTGACTGCTAAACTTCCCCCTCATGTCTCTGTCCATTCCTCTCATGCTTGTGGGCGTCAAGTCACCTGGGCAGACTGGTTTATGATCCCTTGCTTCACAGACGGACTGGTGACGGGTTGCAAGCATGAAAGAGATCCTATATGTGTAATGAAAAGCCTGTCCTACTTTAGATTTAAGAGCAACTAGGTGTGTTGCAACCCTTTAACTAAGGTAAAGTAGAGGCATTGTCACACCCCTGGGACTTTCTTTCAGGCTTTCAGTTTACATTCACAAGTCTCTGCTGTGCAAGACCGTACATGTTACTGTGAAACTGAGGCAATACTGAAACTGGTCCCAAATAAGCTCAAGCACAAATCAAATGCATTAGCCAAACGCTTTAATATAAAAATGGTTGTATCTTTTCAGTTTTTCCCGTAGTATTTGAACAGATTTTGTTTCGTGAAATAAACATCGTCTCACCTTTAATCTTGTTTCAACTGGTTGACTGTCAAAACTCGTAGACTTCGGTCGTCCGGACATCTGCCTCATGGACACTAATGGGTCAACATTCCTCCTCAGGCCAAAATTTCCTGACCTTTGACCTCTGACTATCTCTGATGTGTGCCGTTTAGGTAGAAAAGATGGTCGGGGTTGTCGCTTGAGCACCTCATTCGCTGTAATGGGCCCTGGGTTGTTCTTTTGGAGATTAGTTTCAACCCTCTGTAGTGCTTGCTCCAGTTTTTGGTGTGAGGTGACGGACCTCTCCTGAGCTCCACTGGGATCAAGGTGCAATGAGGAAGAGGAAGGTAGAGGAGAGAAGAGAACTAGAGGCTCTGATGCTGAGGCTTGTCTGAGTCCGTCGCCTTCTCTTTCTGGTGTGAATGTGTCCATTTCTGCGTTATGTGTTGAGATGGAGCAGGGTGTAGCATGAAAAGACATGTCACAGCTGGCTGTCTCCACTCCAGAGTCCACAGATTCTGAGCGCAGGTTTGTCCCCATGTCAGAGGAAGGTGTAGGAGAGTCTTCATCATTATTTCCAAGCCATTCCGAGTCTGAGCACTGGCTGTCTTCAACCACCCAAGCCTCCATGAGATTTCCAAAGCTCCTGTATAGATTCATCTCCAAATGTCCTCCTCTGTCCCCTGAACTTCTCTCTGTGAACCGGAGCAGCCAACGCAGTCATTAGCTGTGATGAACTGGCAACATAGAATTCAAAACATCCCCTCTGATCCGCCTCCGTTCCCTCACCCTGCCTCTCCTCAGGTGTCACGGCAAGCATGTTCATACCTGCTCCATGCTGTCACTAGATCCTGGGATAACAGTGACTAACGCACAGTGTTATTTGAAATGTTGAATTTGTTCCGACACCTGTAAGAAAATTCAAGACATGACATGAACAAGTTATGACATGTTCATATGGATTTACCCTTCATGGATGTAATGACAGATTTACTTACAAGTGATAGAGTGCTTTTCAGCTAAAGAGTATGAAAGGAATGCTGAATGGTTTCAAATGATAAAAAGATAAAAAGATAAAACAACAATGATCAGAACTGCCATTGTTTTCAGAAAGTTAAACAGAAAATGTCATTTCCGTGAGCTTTATCAGTGAGGAATGTGGAGCATGGACACTCCTATGTGCTGATTTGATCCACATTCCCCAGGTGAACAGTGACAGGATCGGTCACCTGATCGAACGCACAGCCTCATTCACAATCCCAGAAACTCAAAACAAAAGCAAGTTATTTGGAGCAGGTGTGCAGTAACATGCCTTTGTTGCTCTGAAAGAAATCATTAGGACACAACTATACAGAAAGTACAACGTAAGGTTGAGGTTATGTTTGTTTACTATAATTTTATCTGGTTCTGTATTGATAAATTACTCATAGGTCCCTATCAGGGCTGTCATTACATTACATGCAAACTACATGTACGTAAAATATAATTTTAGAGTAAACTGAACAATAAAAAATATAAAACTAAGTTAGTTTTTAATTGAAAATGCCTGAAAATAAATAGCAATAACATTTTCATTATCAAAATAACAGTTAAGACTTTAATTGATTTTTTATCATATATTTTACAATATTATTGCCTAAGAAGGCTTGGTGGTTACAGTGTTATGGTCACTAAAAACATTCTTCTTCTCCATACTGTGTCACTTGGGGTCGCTATTGAGCATTTCTCATCAATCTGTTAATAAAAAAGGCATGTTACACATTAGTCACTCCATTTCTAACATCATGCATGTCTGTTTTATTATTTTTACATCCACCTTCTCCATTTAGGCTATTTATCTAATACCTATAACCCTTTAAAACTTTAGCATTAGTAAGAATGGCAATATTTGTGCTGGATTTGATCACATGAAAAGAAAAGTGTGATTGAGTAGCAGTTCTATAAGTGCAGCTCAACTATGGCAAATAATAGCAAATGATAATTCTGTTCCTACAGGAAAAGGTGCAGCGCATTCATTGGTTTGGTGTAACTGAGTTCAATCAGTGTGTTTGTAGCAACCAGTAAACACTGTGGACAAACAGCGACCTGCCTCAATATTTAACAGGATTAACATGAAGAAATACGCCGCTCATTCTGTCAAAGTTCTGCTGACTCCTGAGCCACATCATATACCTTGTTAATACATGCCTATTTACATGAAAATCAGTGTAAAATAACGTAACGCTTTGATTTAATGTTGTTGGTATTTAAGGCTTCATTTCCAAAAAACAGAACTACTTTGCCTGCAGTTACTCTGAAGCATGGAGTAAAGCCTTGGCTGAGTTTTACCAGGAACATTGAGCAATCTGAATAAGTCTACTCTTATTATGTTATCTGAAGCTAAACTTTAGTGTCAGTTCACTGTAACAAAATCCATCATTTATAGGTTCATATAAAACCCCTTTTTCTTGATATTGTAAACCATACATATTTAAGTTATATAAAATCTCCATGGCCTTCATAAATATTCTGTTAAGGCCTATAAACAGGTCTGGTGTATGATCAGTTTTTATTATGGAGCTTGTACAATTATGCTGAGTCATGATGAGTCATGCATTTTTTAATGATCTCTGTTATCTTTAGGCCTAGAGACTGAAACATTCTTTGATAGCAACCTCTAATGAAGTGTTTTTCTATAAGCCTTTGAAGCCCTTCATCCCTGCTGGAGGATCATGTTTAATAGATGATGATGATCCAAACAAGAACTTTATTTAACACAAAGAGAAATTCAATACTTATGTTCAGTAAAATGCATCTGGCCTAAAGCTTTCATGAACATACTTTATAGCAGTGTTTTGTGCCGTAGATCGACAGTGTCTGTGCTGTGTAGTGACTAGACAGCACAGACACTTGACAATGGCATATTATTTGCAGATAATAATTAATTTGTTTTGATGTGGACAAGATGTGAACAAAACATATCAAACCTGTTAGCAAATAGTGTCCTAGTCACACACTCAGCAGGGATGAAGTGAAACTAGCATTTACAGTATACTGAGACAGGTTTTTACTTTGATTTTAGCTCTTGTTTTGGTTTTCACCTCTTGGTGTTTTGGAGCTTTTTTTTTTTCCTGAAAACAGCATCATCAAGTCATAACATTATATTAATTAAGTGCTCTAAAGCTGTGTTAATCATTTTTTAGCTGCTAGAAAACAACAATAACAAAAAAAACGTCTTTGCAAATAGTTGGTTGCACACACGTCCATTTAATACATTCTCTGAGTTCTAGATATCTGAGTTGACTTGCTGGGTTTTAAAGAACATAGTCTGTCTACAAGTAGGTGCAATACTGATACTGACTTCTACTCTTACATCTTGAACCTAAATTGTTTCTGCAGCTCATTGAATGTTTTTATGTTATGTTTTGTTTTGGGTTTGTTTATTTTTTGTCAGGTTTTGCAGAGCATGTCGCAGGTCATTGTCATTGCTGACAACTCATCTCACTCTGGAAAGCTTTGTACAAGTTAAAGAAGTGAAATTAATCACTTAACCAGTGTTTAATTTCACATTTGTGTTGCTCTACCCCATCTCACAAGAAACCGGTTCAAGTATGGACATACTTTTGGTCAACTTTCCAAGAGGGAAGTGGAATAGCAGCATCAAAGCGATCCTTCCAGAAAGGTCATGAAACCATGATACACCTTATTAAAATAATCATCAAGCAGGAAGTATTAATGCCATGAGTCAAACCTAGGAATTTTTCAGGAAGTCCTCACATTTCTATGAAAACCATTTACGCTGGATTGCAGCGCTGGATGGCACATGAATAAATATGTGCCAGTTTTGATATACAAGAAGTAGGAAAAGGGTGAACATGGTAAGTCTTTATTAACAGACTTTGATTGTCACTGGGCAATAGAGGAAGCATTCAGAGATTGTGAAAATGATGCTGGGTGGAAAAATTTCACACATTTCACATTATTGCAGTACATTAGAAAATTCAATATTTCACAAATGAAGAGAACACATTTTCTCTTTTTTTTCTCTCTCTCTTACTTAACAGCCAGTCTAGTAAAACACACCTGACACACATTGAAATACCTGAAACAGCCACTAGATGGCTTCAACTTGTGCAACTGAACACACTTCACTGGAAGACATTATTACTGTACACACCAAGCAATTCGACACACTTTCATTGTCAGCACCACAAAATGTCCAAAGCCTCACTCTACAGCTATAAAAAACATTAACATGAATTCAAGAGATCAAATAAGCACTGAAACACCGTACTGATTGTTTGCTAACTCATGCACCTACTGTAAATCCATGCGAGGGATTTTCTGAAAAAGCAAGTTTCTGGGAATGGAACATCACTGTCAATCCACAGGGCTGCTGTGTAACATATCTGACAATAGTGAAGGTATATTGCTTTTCTCCTACAGAATAAAGGTAGAGTTATGAAGAGAATCACTGTGACTTATGAGAAACGGATGGTTTTGCACCACGAGAATGTCCAACAGTCTACAGCAGGTCAATTTTCACGTTTTGTGATTGATACTCACCTACAGAAAGTACAACGGAGAGAAATGGATAACAGAGGCACCTTAATTATTCCAAAATGCAATTTAAAATAGAGGAAATGGCCTTCATTAATCAAGCTAGTTCCTGGAAAAGAGCTGGAATGATCCTGCATCTTCTGACTGCATTAATGAAGTTTGATCTCACAACTAATATGTGCACAAATTACAAAAGTACTCTGATAAAACAACAACAGTGGGACATTTTAGCACGGGGAGTCAGACACACCAGGAGCTGGTTGCACAGGCTGTTTAAAAAATTCAAACTTAGCCGGGTTATACTGCAGGCTCAGTGATTAGTGGAGATTTATGCATCATTGTATTAAAACAGGTTGCACCAAACAAACTACTCAATAGGTTAGCATTTACTGCACATTTACCAGCAACTCCCTTGTGTAACTGTAGCATTAGCTTACCCAACAAAGTGACAAAAAATTGGCTTGCTAACACATTATGTGTTTAGACTAAAAAGGTAGAAGACAGTATGAATTTAGCCAACACATCTGACTTACTACAGTTAATTAAAATACAATTAAATACAACCTGTAAAGATTTTACATCATATTTTACAAAAAAAGAATACAGTTACCTTCAGCTACAAAGTTATGCAAACAAAACTAGTCTCTGTTAGGTTGGCATATTCTATATTTACCACTCACTTCAAACTAATACTACCCTTACTTAACTTTTCTTCATGTATTCATAAACAAAACAAATGAACACCAACATTTACAAAGGACTAGCAGATTAAAAATGCAAATCAGACCCTAGAATAGCAGTTACACTACAGCCTGTGATGCTACAGCAGCTTCCTGTTTGCATAGTTTCATTGGACAGCGCTACAGATCTTTCTTTCCATATTACTAAAGTTT
>JAUZTA010000014.1:10300497-10314615 GCA_034780835.1 Ctenochaetus striatus | reverse complement strand
CTGTGTGTGTTCTTGTGTATGAACTTCCCTATCCTCACTCAATGGGGAATATATTTTTGCCTTACTCCACAAACTTTATGAGCAGCCCTTGAGCCTAATGAGGCTGGTTACTTTCCAAGTCCAGCAGTGTTTATTTATAGGGCAGGAAAGGCTATTTGTGTCAGGAGGAAGTGTTGCACGAGGGCTATTTTTTACAGGAGGTCTTCTTGCAACCATAAATGTCCTACACTAGACCTCTGAAACAATACTTGAGCTTTAAAACAAGTACGTCACTGAAACTGAAACAGTGCAGTTACTTTTACAAGTAATATACATGTTTCTAAATGCATCTTCTAATAAAGTGGGATCCAGTGATGGGCAAAGCAAAACACAGTGTGTACTATATGTTGCTACAGTGTCTGATATCACTATTTGATTTTTAATGAGCACATGTACACTGGGTTTCAGACTTGTAAAACAATTTCAGCAGTCATCATATTATAACCCTATCACATCATTAAGCCTTTAATTTATCAGTAAAGAGTGAATAGTTTTACTAACCTTAGAAAGGCCAGAAATACCTTAAAATGCTTCCTTTTTGAAATACCACAAGTGTAAAGCATGGACGCAGTGGTTTTTAACACACAGTACCTCCATCTAAGAGGTTTCAGGCAGTATTCCAAGAAAAATACAAGTAAATACTGAATGACTCGCAGTGTTCTCACCTCAAATGGAGGAAAGCTAAAAATAACTGAACTAGAGTTAGACACATTATGCAAAGTACCTCACACAATAATGTATAATCAAAACATTAACTTTTTGGATATTAACTAACCCTTCGCAAACATATTCGCATTTTAAAAAATACAACCAACTACATAATGGCAGACCTGTGAGCTGAGATATTTTTGCAAGATTGCTTCTTGATTTCCTTGAAAAATGATTTATCATCAGTGTATCTAGGGCACAGATATTCTCCTTGGCTGCTGGAGTCGGATGTTGGCAAATTTAGTGCAAAGAAGCGCCATTGGCAGGCATTGAGTGTTGATAGGGGTGCCATTCAACTTGACTCTTATTGGTGTCTGTAAGAGGGAACTCCACTAATTTCACACAAAGTCTGTTTACAGGTCTATGGGAGTATTGCAGCAAGGAGCTGGATTAGATCTGATAAGTTTTTATGCCACATCATGACTGTCAAAGCTGTAGATACGTTTTAAAAATGAAGAGAATTTGATGGAAATGAGCTTACTGAAGCTCTGTATCCAGCTCCTCATCTCTGCTTGAGACTGGAGGCCACTTTTAGCCATTATTAGAAAGACACAGCAGATTCCCTGACACATCTGTTGTAAACTGAGTTGCACTGTAGGCAGTGTAGGTGCCAGGAGTGCAATGCTGCTGTTTTATCTACACCATTTGCTGATGTTTATATATAGACAATTATTCACTACCCTAACATGTACTTGGTTTAAGTAGGGAGAGGGTGGTGCCACTTTATACTGCAATAGTAAAAAGCCGCCAAATGAGAAAAATATTCTCATGATGTCATTCTCATTTTTTAAATTTGCAGTCAAGAATGCAATATTATGAAGTACATGGCAGCATCTGTCATTATGAGAGCAACCATCTGGTCCTTGTTTAACAATTCTCTCTACTAACTCCCTTATTCTGGGTTTGAGTTTCAGAGTCTAGTAAACTATTGTGAGATGTGTGTGTATCTGTGTGTGTGTGTGTGTGTGTGTGTGTAGGGTGGGAGGGGTGCGTGCTCATTTTGACGCGTGTTTGAAGCACAGAGGGCAGTAAGCGGTTTCAGCTGTGGCCTCAGAGAAAGGATGTAGTGTTTGAGGACATTTGAGCATCTGCTTTGTTGCAGATAAGTGATTTGAGTTTAGCAACCATTACTGATCAAAAGGGAGGAAATACTGTTGATGTATCAATCTGACTTTCCTCTACTGTTTCTTTTCCTTTTTGTTCTGTGCATTGTTCATGCTTTCAACCTCTTCTTTACTTCCTGTCTGTACTGCCCTCCTCTGTCTCTTTACCACCCTCCAGTAATCTTGTTATCTGTGTAGAGGTAACTCCCCTCTAGTGTAAAGTCTATTTTGTTTGCGTGTCTTACCTTCCATCTAACCTACTTTTTTCATTTGTTTAGCTTTAGCTTTCATCTGCATGTAATCCCATAGAAAAGATTATTCTCCTTTACACAAAAGACAAATCTAGTTTAGTGTGTGTGTTCATGTTATGTTCTGTCATCTTTCTTAGAACCTGTGAGGAGGAATAGACTTTAATTGAGTTTCTCTATTTTTTTATTCCAAGTAATCCTTTGCTGCTTTGGTTGTTTTTGCTTTTCTGCTTGACCTGACATGGCCTGTTTTTCTTTCCATCAGAGCTTGACTAACATTGGATTTTTAGGGCTGATGCCAAAATATATGTTCTAAAGATTCTGTTATATATATAAAGACGGATGTTCTTACGTTTATGTACACATAAACAGGCATTTTTTGCAATGATCCCAAAAATACCATATTCAAAACACTTACAAAGTTATGTGATGGAGGTAGGATATTTTACAATTTATTCTTTATTGTCCAAAATGGCATCAGTGTAGTTACACAAAACAGTAACTTCCCTGGGATTTTGTAATGCAAAAATTTCTGTTAGAATTTTTATTTTCTGCAATTTTTTTAGACAAAGGCTGCAAATTGGTGCATATCCTACTACAGATATTTTTGTGATAGGTCAATGTCACAGGATTTTATCAGCCAACTAATAACAAGGTTGAGCTGTACTAACCCTAACCCTCTAGTGTGTCAATCTACCCATTTTTATGTCTGTGCCCCTCTTTTCTCCCTTTATGTCAAGCATTTTTTTCCTTTTTTTTGGCTAACTAACACATTGTCAAGTTGGTTTGCACGTCTGTCTAACACTTCAGTCCAGACCAAGATATCCTGACACTTACTGGCCAGATAACCATGAAATTTGCTAAGAAAAGTTTTAATCCCCAGAGTCTGATTATAATGATTGTGGTGCCACTACCAGGTCAACTATCCTTTAAACAACCCTTGAATTCACCACAAAGCATCTGAAAAAATGATTCCTGGATTTCATTAAAATTTTTTGCGAATACACAATGGTCCCGGTTTTGCCTTTTAAAAATTTCTCCAATTTTCGAGATTTCCTGTGAAAGGATGTACTTTCTATTCAATATCTTTTAAGTTTCCACTGAGTTCAAGTTCACAGATTCAGTATTTTACAAACAAACAAGCCAGGATATGGTCATGCTTAACATAGGTTTTTACTTTGTTTTCTAAACTTTTGACACTTTATGTAGAGTTTAAGCAGCTGCATTGACATAAACAGTCTGTCCTCTGCATCTTGTTTTTTGGTAGTGATTTTGAGTATTGCAAAGGCAAATGGGACAACCCAGTAAACAAACACCTTTAAATCTTAACAAAATCAACAGAGAAAATGCTATTTGGTTTATTTTGCAGGGTATTACTCAAGATTTTCTAAAGTAAACATTTTTTTTTAACCTCCACTAACTCTTAGCAATTAAAGTCTGTAAACATGCAGAAGGTGATGTAGGAATTATTGTTTCTTGATCTTGGTTTGTTTTGGCTGCAGAGGACTAAGGTTCATAGAGGCAGATAAAAACTGTTTGAGCAGACGTGTTTATGCATAAAGCATTAGCTCAACAAACAGTTGATGATGAGTATCTTTTTTCTTTGCACTTTTTTACTTTTACTTTTTTTTTTTAACTGTAATAATGATCCAATGAATAAAGTTGTGATTTCAGCAACTGTTTTCATAACTACACAAATAGAGAGAAACTACTCACTGTGAGGTAACAAAGGAGAAGCAGAGTCAGAAGTAATGAGTCACTATATGTAGGAGCCTAAATGCAAATCTTGGATTTTTAGTTAAAAAGGTTCATTAATAATTTGAGTTAATTTAAAAACAGTTGTAATTCACAGTAATGTAATTTAATTGATTTAGAAGGGTTTAAAAGGCCTATTTATAGGTATTTTTAGTTCATTCATATAATACTGTCATTAGTTTATCATGTAAAATACCTTTGGATTGTTAATCTTTGTGGATGGGAGCATATAGCAGTTTTGTATTTGAGATGTTATGCACCTTTAATTGTTTTTATTGAGGCTATGTGAGGTCATTTAGTCTAGCAGTCAGGCAAGGCTGGAGTGGAGCCCACACGGTTTTTTGACCTCGCTTCCTCGTTAATATTTTGGACAGGATGGATGCTTAACGCATAATTTTGTTACTTTTCTGCATCACTGTTTTATTGTTTGTTAAAAATAAACTGTCTAATTGCTTATGAGCGATCCGGTGGATTTTTTACCTGAAAGTGGATGATAACGAGGGGATTTAGAGCGTCAAACCGAGCTCCATTGTGTGGATATCTACACTATATTATAAAGCAACTCTTGAAACATAAATACATTGTAGTTCTGTTCTCTCTGTTTGTGTTTTTCTCTTATTTTGTTCTCAACTATTCCAGTCAGTTCTTTTCCCTTCCTCTTTACCTCTCTTGCTCCTTGTTCTCTTGCCCTTGTCCTTGCAGCCAGCCTCAGGCCTGGACAAACAGGAAACACTTAGTTTTATCAGCTCACTTTTTGTGTGTCATAATTAGTGTCAGGCTAAAGACAGAGAGGGAACAAACACTAATGTCCACACCCTGATCCCACTGTAAACACACTTATCGCAGCACCAGGAACAGACAGAAAGGGAGAAGCTGAAGGAGAGGCAGACAGAGCAAGAGGACGGGGGGCAGTAAGGGAAACTCAACTGAAAGTAAGACAGGAAGTGAGATCCTTTTCACTTCCTGGTGGTACACACAGACCAGCAGCTGTCATACTGGTTTATAATCTCAGGATTAGTGACCAATGACCTATTGCTGCTGCAAACCAATGTGGGTTTAACAAATGCTGTCCAGTACAAGCCAATGTAGGCTTAGCCTGCAGTGTTCAATACAACCAGATATTGTATGGAGTCATTTAGAGTTTATGTTCATGTAGTGCCCTGGATTAGCTATTTTTGAATGTGTTGTGTTTATACAGTATTTGCCACGATGTGTATTATGTTGTGTCACATAAATTACCATGGTTAGTAAGGCTGGAACTACCATGTGTTTCCTTTGCAACTAAAAGAACAGAAAAAAAAGAAAAGCGAGTATCTGATTATAAAAAGAAGTTGCTGATGAATTTTCTGTGTATTAATAAGTTCAACTTTAATGAGGAACCAAGGGGTAGTTATGGAAGCAGTTGCCAGTGTTTGCCTGATATTTTTGGTTGTTATTTGTATTGATAATAGGATAGCAATAATAAATCAAAAGTGTGTTCTGAATATAACCTTTTCAGAGTTTTCTTAACATTTTAGTTTAGAATTGCTTGTCAAAATCTAACCCTATCAGCTGCTTTTCTCAGCAGCCAGTTTCTCACTACACAAAAAAAGCCCCCAGCATTTTCCCATGGTAACCGTATACTTAGTTTCCTTCCAGTGTCACTTACTGTAAGGCCTATCTTTCTGCTAGTGCTTAATGAGATACTTGTTTGATCATTATTAAACAATTTTTTTTTTCCCACAGTTTACATATGGGTTAAAGTTGTTGTTGTAGTGCCCATGCACATGAGGAAGAACCGCAGATTTTCATTAATTTTAAGAATATCTTCCATGTTATTGCACAAGGGTATTTTACAGGGTTGGCTCTTAGAACAGGCAGATTCTTAAGCGTTATGTCCCTTTTTAATTTAGAAAACTTTTAAATACACTTTGTTTGATCACTTTTTGTTGTAGCTGAAGCCTGCGCTGATTTTGCACCATCTCTGCCAGCACATAATTATTTCATTAGCCTCCCTGCGATGAGACTGTTTGTGTATGCGGCCGAAACTGGAGCAGTGCATTCCGCTCCACTTAAACCTGTCCGTTGTGATGTAGTCTATAGCTATCGGTGTCATGCTGCACTGTTGTGACGGCTCTTCATTTTTTTCAGCCTATTAAAATCCCAGAGACCATTAGGCAGGAGTGTGTTATATATATATATATATCAGTGTTTTCCTTGTAATTTTTTCTATTACTGCTGGTAGGGGTTTAAAGTCCATTTAGTTTTTCTCTCAAATGCAGTTCTTGTGAATGATGCATTTACGGAAAGTATCCACTGTCAGATTTATCAGACTTCAGATAGACATGTTTCACAGTGTTATAAAGAATCAAACTAAAATTGGCCCATAAACTATTTACTTTGACGAAAACAGTTAGTCTCCAAACATCTATTTACAGTATGAATATTTTTAGAGGTGTGACAAGCTGATTAGTTAATTGACATAAAAGGTTCCAGCTTCTAAAAATGTGACATTTGCTGCTTTTCTTTGTCTTACATTATAGCACTTTGAAAATCTTTTAGTTTTGGATAGTAGGTCATATAAATACAGAATTGATGGTGTCACCTTTGGCACTAGTAAGTAGTGAGGGGTATCCTATGTTGTTTTTTATATTTTATAGTCCAAACAACTACTGTAATAATGATGAAGAATAACCATCTATTTAGGCTATAATGGAAATAATAACTGTTTGCAGCCCTGGATACATATTTCTGTATGTGTTGCTTGCTTCGGTTGAGTGTGACCAGCATGATGCTTCAGTGTGCAAAGAGGAAGTAAAATTAATTTTGGACCTTGGATAAAATGAACTGATGAGACATAGATGTGCAAAGGGATTTTAAGTTCAGTTTACACATTTAGGCTTGTAAGATGTAAGTTAGATGTAAGTTGGGCTTGTCTTAATTCCTTTCGGTAACAATAAATGGCATAGTTATAAACACTAAAGGTACATATTTCCATTGGATAGAAAAAGGGAATATTTACTCTGTAAATAGTATATAGAAGTTGAAGTTCAAATTAAGTTAAACTATTAGTAAAAGCTTTGGAAGACTTTTCAACTGAACTTTTTGCCTTTGAGGCAGTTATTTGAAGACAAACTCTTCTTCTTGCTCTGAATGCTCACCATTTCTTTGAACTGACAACCTAGAGCAGCATGAAAAAAAGCGCTCCTCTACTGAAGCGAGCATAAAGAGACTTTGTTGTGACAGTGCTACCCGTAGTGTTTTTAATAGTAACACAAAGCGCTGAATCAAGAGATACAGTCTCCAGAACTCTGGACCTTAGCTTGAAAGTGGTGCAGTAGCTCATACCGTTGTTTCCATCTTCAAAACCACACTCAAAGTTCCTAATTGTCAGGTTACTCCTCTTACTGCCCTCTTATGTTGGACAGGTTTGTGTGGTTAACCATATTTCGTGGTAACTCTGCTCTGACTCTGAGTTTTTCTATAAATCTTAGTTGGGTAAATCTTAAGCATAAACACTGGGGGGTAGTTTATATTATATGGTGCATTTAAAATCTTGAATCTTCCCTCTGTGAGGCATCTTCTCAGCAAATTTATGAAGCTTAAATAAATGCATTGCATCGCCAACCATCTCAAACAAAAATATATTTCATGGTTAGGATAGCAAGATCACTCTCTGCTGTGCAGCATGTTCATAGAAAATGTCTCTTAAAAAATCATATTCAGTTATTTGAACAGAATAAGCGGACATCATAAATATACAGTCTTTCAATCTAGAATTGGTGAGGATGCAAGATTAAATTGTCTAGAAAAGATACCAGGGGATCAGATGGATTACAACAACCCATTCTTAGCCTGGGTCCAGACGTCAGTGCATTTTTTTTCACACTGTGCCCAGGTCAGGTGACAGAGTGTCTGAAAATGCAACACAACGCTGATTAAAACTAATGTTAGCAACAACTAGTCAAAACCAAGAAAGTGCAGTTCATGGCTGATAGCAACTGCACAACAGAGAACTTAAGCAAAGGTTAGCTAAAGTTATCAAATAATAATAGTAAAAGTAGCCAGCGTACCTCCAGTAAGGCAGCTCTTGAAATTAATTTCCTCAAGGGGGGATCCATTAAGTCAATACTGATCATGATTATTATTATTATTATTATTATTACATCGTGGCTGCTTTACTTGTACAATGTGAGTTGGAATAATACAAGGGAATTTATAAAATCGTATGTCTAGCTTAACCCACTTTCCTGGGGTATATAAGTAATGTAGAGTTTACATATAGGATTAGATATAGGAAATAAAAAGACTCATATTGTCTATTCATATTGACTCAGCTCGGCCGGCAGAGCTTTTGTGCAAACATCAAGTCAAATCCCAGTAAAAAGGGGATGCAACATCAAATGAGTTTATATTTCCAACTGTTAATTAAGTTAGATTAAGTGATATCTCACCATCTTTAAGATGTGACTGCCCCTGTTATTCAATCTGTCAGGTATAGAAGTGGGTTTGTTTTGCTGTAGTTTCCGGATCACAAAAGCGCTCAATTACAGCAGCAAGTTCCACCCCTTCCTGATGTCCACAAAACATGATAAGAGGAGCACTGTGTACTGTGTTGAATTATATACACAAACCACTCTTCAGCTTCCTTTTGTATTCTCTTTGAAGATTCTGGTGAAAGTAGGGCAACAGAAACACAGGCTACGTCATGTATGCATACTCATTTCTTTCTTTTTTACAGTTATTCTTCAGTTACTGCTAGCCATAACCATTGTTTTTTTTTTCTCAGTTCCCCTACGATTTCTTTAGCGAAGCTATTTTTGGTATTTAATTGCCACAGTGTGCTCCATGCTGACTGAACAACACATGACTGTCTGTATGAAAATCATGTGACTTTTCACACCAGCATACTGGGAGACAAAGCCAGTTCATCTCTGTGAAAGTTTATACTCTTTCACCATCTAGAATATGTCCTTTATAACTTTAGCTTTCTTCTGCTGTGTCATGTTTCACTGCACACCAGCCATGATGACAGACAGAAGCATGTTCCCTGGCTCCTCTGCTCAGCTTTCAATTACTCTTTAACTCCTACAGCACCTTTGAGACAGTTTTCATCCAGACCTCAGGAAATTGTTTAGTAGAGTTGCTAAGCCACTCAGGTTCTGATTTATCTCACCTAGTGATCAATTCTGTGAGTATGAGACAGTAGTAATTCTTGCCACACTAATTAAAAATATGCCTTTGCTGTGTGAAACAGCTCCTCAGGGGTTTATTTCATAAAATTGTTTGATTATCTTATGTTGTTTGCAGAGACGCTCCTCCATGGATTACTGGTGCTATAAAATGTAGAACTCGGTTCTCTGATGGGAGTCAGAGCGAAGTTGCTCATATAATCACCCTTGTACAATTTTTGGGTTGTTTGGGGTTATTTCCAAGGATTAAAGAACTGTGGCTAAATATACCCTCAATGCAACTGCAATTTAAAGATGCCCCTTTGAGTTTTTTTTTTTAACATGATTATATCCTTGAGGTTTGATAGATGTGTTAAATTTACAATGTGTTCTTTCATACAAAAAAATTTGCAAAACCATTTTTTTTAATTTTTTAAAATTTGCACACATTTGGATGTTAAAATCCATGTCAGTTGTCTTGCCTAAAAAAAAAGATTTCCCTTTCGTTTGCATGGTACTGAGTTAATACAGAGCACCAATATAACGTGTGTGGCACGTTCCTTCTGAAGGGCGGCAGTGTATCATTTTCCACACGCTGTTCAGCAGATCAAAGCAAGGCGACATTCTGCTAAAAACCTGGCAAACATACTCTTCATCTTTCTCTCTCTCCTTCTCTCTCTCTCTCTCTCTCTCTTTCTCTCTTTCTATCTGTCTTTCTATCTCTTATTTTATTTGTTTATGCAAAGGAGGTCCCTTTTTGAATTATGATCGATTAGTTGAATAGTTTTAGTTACTGCCAACTAATAATTTGGCCTGTAATTCACATCCCTAGCATGGACATACATTTTATATGTGCTTTTTTGTGTGCACATGATTAAAAGAAAGCAGGGAATCTCTATTTAACACACTGCCCTGTAGCACTGCTAGTGGTTAAAACTCAACACAGTACTCCATATTTAAATATAGTTAACAAAAAGACAAGTACTCTAAGTGCCATATCCAGGAGTCTTCTTCCTGTGTGTGTGCTATGAGGCAAATCTTTCTCTGACCCTGTATTTATTTTGCATTAACTCTGAACTGCTCCCGGACTTTTTTTGAGCTACTAAGTGAAATGTACTTACTGTTCCTCACAGACTTGGTGGAACACCTGGTATACTCATATATCTTTTTCAAGTCTCTGTCAGTGCACAGCTGACTGTCTTTATATCCAAATCTCTTATTTCCATTCTGTTAGAAAACCCTCTCATCTTACACCGCCTTCTTAGTAGTATCACCGCTTGCCCCAGTGCCTTGAAGCCTGGCTCACAAGTGTTGGCCTGCAAAGCTCAGCGGTCATCCAAGGAACAGGATTTTTATAGCTCTGCATTTTTCCACCGGTTGTGCAAAATGTATTGCAGTGATTGCATCTGAGTGTTTGCCATGGAGGCTATTTACACCATGTTGGCTTGCTGCTCTCTCAAAATAGGGTACAGTTTGCCACCGCAAGTATTTATGGAGTCAGGGAGTTCACCTCCTTATCACGTGTAGGTCAGTAGACTATCAGGTCAAATCTAATACTGTACTGAATCCTAATATGCACAGGAGAGCTGACTCATAAAACTCGAGCTGCCAAAAAGCTGAGTTGCACGTGTTCAGGTTTCTGTCTTACTCTGCTATCTGATAAGGGAAACAAATCTGTTTGCAACTTTAAACAACAATTTCTTTAAACATTTTCTTTAATCTGTCTTGAGTAAAAAACATTTCCCTCAAATAAGTGCTTATGCTGTACATTTAGACTAAAAAAAAGCAGCTGTTCTGCTTTATTTAGTCTGGTACTCCTGATTTTGGTTTATTAGTGTTTGGACGTAGACATATAATTTATGGTGGATGCGTTTACATTATGTTTTTAGAATTTTGTTTTGTAAAGATAAACACTCAAATGTTTACTGTACTGTTTTTAAAGGCTGCAGTGCAGCAAAACTTTCTCTGTATGAAATCATGTTTGAGGCTCTCAAACAGCTGACTTTTCTCTGTCTGAAAAGCCTGTCAGTGATACAAATATGGGGCCATTTGGTTTATGTATGAGCATGTCAGTGTGTATGCCCACACTGGATGTTGCCTGTGTGTGTGTATTTTCGTGTGCAATAGGAGAGCCAAAGAGACATTCTCTCCCTCTGAGAAACGTCACTCACATTGAGGTCATCTCAGTTTATTTGGCTGCAGAGTAAGTTTGGCTGATGTGGGTGTTAAAGTGTAATGACTTACGTCATTGTTAGGAATGTATACATCATTCTAAGAGATAAAGTACTTTCAATTATATCCCTGGATACATTTATCACAATGAAAACAAAATAAGTATCTTCAAGAGGTAATCTTTACTGTGTATTGTCCTTCACCTCCTGGTTCCCTAGTGATTATATATGATATCGTCCTTCACTTTGTCTTTAATTCTCTCTCTTTGTTTTTCTTTTTCTCCTTCACAAATCGTCCCCTATAGGTCAATGAGTGGAACAAGAATGATGAACGCCTGCTTGCTGCAGTGGAGCATGGCGAGGTGGAGAAGGTGGCATCACTTCTTGCAAAGAAAGGTGCCAGTGCTATGAAGCTGGACAGCGAGGGCAAATCAGCGTAAGCATCCTAACTATTATCTAAGAAGGAATAATAACAAATGGCTTTGGTACAGATTTGGCCATACAGGCAGTTGACTTTCAGCACATTTTGTGCCCTATATTGATTAATGCCTTTTGTGTAATCAGTGTATGAATCATATCAGTAATATCAGGTGCAGAAATGTAGGTGCCATGTGGGATTTAGCTCACACCTTAACCACAATTGTGTGAGAATGAATTGTTCTATTATTGTCCAAAAGGTGGGTGCATTCATTTTCAGAGAAACATTATCCAGTTTTGGTGTTTTTTTGTTTTCTTTCATGTCTCTCCAGCAAAAACTCAAGCTACTTTATGCTCCACAGCACAGTGTTAAAAATGAATAGCCAGTCTAAAAATACAACTTTTTTTTTTTCATCTGCTCTGACATTCAGTGCTTCCAGAGCTAGTTCATTTCTGCAGTGGCAGTGAAGCTCATTGCCTCACTGATTGAGACTGCTGATAACACAGAGGCTCAGTGTTAATATTTGACCTCCTTCTTTTTCTGCAACACAACACCCAGTGACCTGAATGTGCTAAGCAGCTCATGCAGAGCCAGGAACATCAAAACACAGGAACAAATACAGGGAGAAACGCAGAGTCTCACATGCAGAAACAAACACACAGGCTTTGTTGTTCCACCAGTAGTTCACATCCTTGACCTTCTGTGTGTGTGTGTGTGTGTGTGTGTCCGCAGCACACATACAGATGCATACTCACAGCCTTTGTAAATCACAATGAATGTGGTGGTTTGGGATCTCAATGCTCCAGTCTTTTCAGATCGCACAAAGGAGGAGTCTACAGTATCTCTATGGTGATAAGACCTGATTGAAAGGCATGTGGGCATATGAGTGTGTTTCCCCACTCACACACATACACCCACACACCAAGGGAAGGCTGGGCATGCGTAGTGTTATTTATTTATTTTTTTTCATTCTGCTCGCTGAGCTGGAAATGGGTTGTATTGATTGGCCGCGGCACACATACGCACAAGCAGACAATAAAGTGTTAAAAACTACACAATGGGATTTTACAGTGGGCAAGGTGCTGTGTTATTTTCTGAAGTCCCTGCAAGTCACTGCACCTCACCAAGAAGATTAAAATGATAAAAAATAAAATTACATTACAGTTAGACTAGATTACAGCTGGAGTTATCCTGGCTGTGTTCCTTTGTTTCCAGTGTTCATGTTAAGGTATGCTAACTGGCTGCTGACTTAAGCTTATTATTTCCCAGTGGGAGGGAAGGACAGAGTGGCAGCCTCATTTAATAGGATGGCAGAGAAGGTGGATTGATGAAAAAGTGTGCATTCAAAAAAACCTTTATTTGTAGGATTTTATTTACACCTACTTATACAATGTAAAGCCACCACTGATGATAAACTATTCTACTATGTCTTGGCATCCTTAATGTATAATAGCTGTCTTAGAAACATCTTTGTTGTTTTGATTTTATAACCAACAGTTACTGTGTTTTGAATTTATTTCTTTGCTTTGGGTTTGTGTGTAGTCTTCACATGGCAGCTGCACGTGGTCAGACAGAATGTCTATCTGTTATCCTGGCTCATGGAGCTGACCCCTCAGTCAGTGATGCTGCAGGTATGTACCGTTATGACAGACCGTGTTGGAATTGTTTCGAATCTCCTTCATTTCTTTATAAAAGTGAACATGTTTTATCAGTCAACACTGAAAAAAGAAATATATATATTGTACTGTTTATGTAAGAAATTACCATTTTCTAGTTTTTGGAACTTCATATTTTTGCCTTTTTAATGTTCTGAGATTCTTTTCTTTGTGTTTTTTTTTAAATTATTATTTTATCCAAGTTTATATAAACATATTTGACCTTAGTAAAGTCTTTACTTAAGTCTTTATTTATTTATGTTTAGGTTGCAGTCCATTACACCTGGCTGCCAAACATAACCACATCGAGTGCTGCAAAAAGCTCATTCAGGTAAGGTGGCAAAAGTATCTCTAAAATCCCCTTGTCACATTTAATGCACTGAAATGAACAATAATCCAAAAACCTGGTGCTACCAATCAAGCCATGTATCTTAAACATAGTATGTTCCCACAGTGATAAGGTACTGCATGACATTTAATTTAATTTAATGACTTAACAGGATTTCAGGTTCGGTGAGATCTTTTTAAGATGTGCTGCACAACAAAAAGTACAAGAAATATGGAAGTCAGAATGTTTTAATGGCAGAGCATCCAGTCACTCAGCAGGACTTCTTGAACACATTACTTGGTGCGGCAAATAAGGAATGTGTGAAAACAGGACATGAACTGCATGAAACCTGCACTCTGAATAGTCTAAAGAACATAGTTTCACTGATTCATTTCTTCAGTCTGCTGAGTGGAGGTGTGTGTGTGCAGATCAGCAGATCACAGCAGGAGGGGACTCACACACACTCACTCACACACACTCATACACACACACACACACACACACACACACACACACACATTACTTCTTCTTGCTTTGATCTGC
>JAUZTA010000014.1:10281448-10291843 GCA_034780835.1 Ctenochaetus striatus | reverse complement strand
TAAATTGTTTTCTCCATTAACCATTTGAAAAAGTGTTTGAATGAAGTTTGGTCTTTGGTTCACAGCTGTGCACATTTATTTAACGATTGATCTAAAAAAATCAATCAAAAACCAATCTAACATGGCTATATTTACATTACCCTACCTTTCCCATTTTCATTTTTTCCATGTTTGACATGTTGTAAATTATTTTCCATTACTGTGTGCAATTACATAAATGATCCATCTCCATTTAAGTTTTTTGTTTTTTAGGCAAAAATGCCAAATATTTTCACATTCTGCTTTGTCTTTTGGACTTGGCTTGATGTAATTATAGACATTTGCCACAAAATTCAATTTCGCACAAGTGATTTTTTTAGGAATCTGTTGAATTTTAAAATTTTTCTCTCCCATAATTAATTTCCCTCCTCCCTTTAATCTCATCTCACAGAAACCTCCAACCATTCAAGGAAGTGAGGACCTGAAGGAGACCAGTCGTCCAGACAGCATGGCCTCCAACTCCTCCTTCCACTCCACCCACGATGAGTTTGATTCACAGCTACAAGTCCCATCCACCACCCAGGAGGAAGAGGAGAATGAAGGCGAGAGAGGAGGCAGCAAAGAGGAGATCAGACTGTTGAGACAGGCGCTAGAGAGCGTTCAGATAAAACTGCTAGAAACTCGGAAGGAAAACCGCTCGCTTCAGGCACAGCTGAAACCTGAGCGAAGCAGAGAAAGAGAGGAGTATGAAATCATGAGGGAGAAAGGCAGAGAGGAAGAGTTGATGGAGACTCTCGCAGAGCTTCAGGCAAAGCTGACAGACACTCAGGAGAGGTACCACCAGGCTGTGGAGGAGGTGGAGGAGCTGAGGGTGCATGTGGGGAGGGGAGGAGGTGAGCAGATGGAGAAACAGGAGGTCCAGAGACGTACATCATCCACACTTGAACAGGAAGTAAACCAACTAAAAGCCCAGCTCGTCCAATCAGGATCTGAGCAAGAACACGCAGCTCAACAAATCAGACAGTTGGAGGAGGCACTGAGGAGGCTCGAGGAGGAACGACAGAGGATACTGGAAAAAGAACAAAAGACTGCACAGATTGAGGAGCTGTACAAGGAGGCACAGGAGGAGATCAGGATGCTCCAGGTAAACACGGGCTTCTCTCTTGATTTTCCCTGAAACTGAAAGGAGAAAAACTGAAATCCATTTATAGGTTTTGAGAGGACTATGAGAATAAAGTTGCATGAGGCCTTTTTGTGGCTCCAGAGGGAGCTGCTCAAAATCTAATAAACTACCTCAGGTGATGTCACTTCAGTCAGTTCACCCAAGGCTGCAAGTTTGATACTGAAAAATAAAATCTGTTGTTGTGGAGCGAAAAAGAAGTGAGCTTTCCTGACTTCTGTAACTCACTCCTTATCTTTACTTAAGGTCAGTGGCTCAAAGCTACATTAGCTGCTTTGAGCACAACACACTTCAGCCTCCAACTGAACTTTCAGTGGTCGGGATGTGTTGTGGGATCATGCAGATTATATAGATTATGTAAAATAAAAAAACGATTCTGGTTCTGCTGATTTGATTTTAACACTCCTATCTTATTTTTAGTCTTGCAGTGTTAAAGCTAAATAGAAGGATCACTCTCTAAACAAGAACAAGACTACACATGAAATTGCTTTGATAGTCAATTTTTAAGTCTCCTTACTGAACATCACTTATATCTTGCATTAATAAATTCCTTCCTTTTTCTTATTTATTTATTCTATTTAGTTTTATTTAACTCGTTCAACCTGTCATTTATTTGTTCTTGTATAGGAAGCTCTGAGGGGCACAGTGCCCGTTGAAGCTGCAGCCAAAGACTTTGAAGAAATGAAGGCTGAGCTTAATGAGGTAATTGCAGGGTTGCAGCGCCGCTTGCTGGAACTTTCGCATTCCTACAGTGAAACCAAGAGCCAGCTAAGTGCTGCACAGAAACAGCTGACTGAGGCCCAAGCTGAGAGCAGTGCAGCTTCATCTCCCTCCTCAGAGCAGCAGCAACAAGTCCAGGTGCTAAACAGCAAGGTGGAGGAGCTTCAGTCATTGCTGGCTGAGACGGAGAAGAAATACTCAGCTGCTCTGGAGGAGATTTCACAGCTGAGGCAGGAGGCAGAGGCTCAGGCACAAAGCTCTGTGGCCCTTGCTGACCACACACAGGTGATGTCATCTCTGGGAAATGCAATCAAAGAGTTGGAAAGCCAGTTAGAGGCCCTTAAAGAGCAGCTACACCAGAAAACCATGCAGGTGGAGGCTCTCCAGAACAGGTGAGGAAAAGAACTGTTGTCACATTTAGTTAATGGATCAAGACTAGAGGGAGCTGGATGTTGGGATGGAGGTGGGCTTCTGAAATTGTTTATGAGCACTTAGGAAGGCACCGGGGGAATGAAGCTATGGGCATTCACTTCAATAAATATTGATGTATAGTTCTAAGGTACTTGTATTTGAGTATTTATGTTTTGTTACATTATCCTTATACTTTACTGTGTGTCAGAGGTAAATATTGTTCTCTTTACTTCAAAAATGTGATTGATATTAAGACTGTTTCTTCTACTGTAATGATAGATCTATCAAGTTAACCATGTATCACTAGTTACTTTTACATACTCGTAATCTAAAACAAGCTGTCACTATGTGGTTCTTGTTCTATTGTGCTAAAAGGCTAACAGCAGAGAGAGATGTCACCCCAGATGATTCAGTGCCTCATGTGGAGCACGAGACCATGCGAGAACAACTGGAGGGTGAGGTGAACCATCTGACGCAGCTCCTCCAAGGGGCCCTCAGGAAGCAGGATGAGATGGCTCTGGAGGCTGCTGATGCATGGCAGAAGGTGAGAAGAAAGAGAAGAATAAAATTAAGATGCAGAGGACAATTAAAATCCATTTTAAAGTGTTAAATGTAAGTGATCTTTCTACATATAATTTACATGTACAACCCTTTATCCATCCATCAGGCAAGGGATAATGGTGCAGAGCGGGAGGCCCTGCAGGAGCTGGTGATGTCTCGGGAGAAGGAGAACCAGACACTGACCTCCAGGCTGGCAGAGTCCCAGGATGCTGTGTGTCAGCTCAAGCAGCTTGTGGAGAATCACGTAGCCTCAGAAAGAGAGAAGAACAAGAGGGTGAGTAACTATCTAGTTGCTCCTTTAGAGGCACCATCACTGGTGTATCTAAAACATGAAACATTGATTTAGTCAGTCTAATTAGACAAACAAAAGTTTTTAAAAAATGTTATCATTGTCTAATCTCAGATCGATGACTTGTCACGAGAGGTGGGGAAGCTTAAGGACGCCTTGAACAGCCTATCACAGCTCTCCTACACCTCTGGTTCTCCCTCCAAGAGGCTGCAGCAAAACCAGCAGCTGGAGACGCTGCAGCAACAAATCAAACAACTACAGTACCAGCTAGCTGTAAGATTTGCCCAACAAATTAGACTGAACACATGATAACACCCACTTAGAAACCCATATGAGTGTACTGTACTTAAAAATCCCTCATGTTTTTTCTTTGTAGGAGTCAAAGAAGCAGCATCACGAGATAGTTTCAGTCTACAGGATGCACCTCCTCTATGCTGTCCAGGTAAATCCATCCACTCGTCGCCTAAAACTTTCTAGTTTTCGACTTCAACTTTAAAAGAACTGTTCATGCAAAGTATGAGAAACATTTTTCACTTATAAGTTGTTGTATATCAGGGTTGTATCTGTTGTCTTCAGTGTAATTGTTTTAATACTATGACCAACATGAACATTATGTTCTCCTGGACCGGGATGGCAGGAAAAATGATGTAGGCAGAAGTTTCAACATCTGGACAAACCAATCCAAAAGTTACAGCTCTGCTCTGTTCTTGAACTGAACCTGTTCTGTGTGTCTTTAGGGTCAGATGGACGAGGATGTGCAGAAAGCCTTGAAGCAGATCCTGATGATGTGCAAGGTGCCAAGCCAAGCCAAGGAGGCCTGCTGAGACACACTGGGCCCCGTTTCCCAAAAGCAAAAGTTGTGACTGAAACTGAAATGACCTGCTGCTTGTCAGCTGAATCTACCACCATGCCCTCTCATCCACATTCACATTGCTTGTGCTGCCTGTTAGCAAGAAACCAGCACACGGTGCCTCTGGAAAAACCTTGAGTAGTTGCTAGTGAGGAATAGGTTTACAATCACACATTGTTCTCTGCCTTCGTGAATAACAACTCGACCGATAAAGACCTGAAGGTCACCAGTGTTAAAATGGAAGATGTTTTTGGGAAACTCCAGCCCAGCACACGGACACTGCACATCAGCCAGCCAACCATTAAAATGACTTAGTAAATCAGGTGATTATCTTCTGCATACTGGCCAAACTTATAATCTCAGTATGTGCACGTTAAACACTACTCTGTCAATGGGCAAGTGCCCTTAAATCACATACAGTTTGACAAGTGTGAGATTATAAAAATATGTTTATGTGCACTAATCAGTCCAATGAAAACAGTGAGTTTGATGTGGTTTGTTTCTGTTACAATGTGCGCTTTGAGAAATAAAAGCCTCGGTTAGCGCTGCTGTTAATAGTATCTATTTTATGATACAAGTGTTTTTACTTGCTAAATGTTTCATGGTTGTCAACATTTTCCTGATACAATCTAAGTTATTCGCGCCCTCTTAGCAACGCATGTGACTTTGCTCAATGCCCAAAAATCACTTAAATGTTTTTGGCCGCACTTCTATGAAGAAAATGCATGATACTGTTTGTACTGCTATTTTCCTATTAGCACAAAAAAAATTTTTAAAAAGTATTTTCCTGAATTGTGTTATGTCATGTTTTCTAAGTTACTGTACTTTAATGAAGAGGTTTGATAGCTGTATTTTTGATGGCCTTGTTTTGTGTCTTTTTTTTCCTTGAGTATAACAACACACTATATGGTCTAGTGACACCGGAATTAGTTTATTTTTATGTTATGCGTCTTTTGTTTTTAATAAAAGACGTTGAATTCAGACGTTTACTACAATAGAAACAAAATATTTCTGTAGTAACAAATGCCCAACAGTATGCTCAGTATTTTCTGTCTTTTACACAGATGATAGTTAAATTCTTATATTTCCTCTGCTTGTATACTCTTACAATCTGGTCCTTTGTTCTTACTTGAAATGCATGCAAAATGTGTTGGTTGCAAGCAAATGGTGAGTTCTGCATAAAACTAGGGTCCTGTCTGTTGTCATGTGCCTGTAATCAGACAGTATTTTTATGGCTCTGGAGTACTTTTCAACCGAAATTTACAGTCAATATCAGCAAATCTCACTTGTCATAGATGCCAGTCTCACCAGGCTTCCTAGTACCATCCCATTAATTTATTTCCATTAGTAGGGATGCTTTTCTCTGTTTTGGATGGTCTCGTTGTAGGTACGGACATAAAATGTACAGTGAGAAATAATTCAGAAGCAATTTTAATGTGTCTTCTAGTGACTAATGAACTGTTTTCACGTTACACTCCTTTGCCTTAGTACTGTACTTATAGCCATAAACCTTTAGATATCACCTCTCTTCTAAACAGTGTTCGAGATTCCTAAGAAAACACACAAACTGACTAACTTTGGTCAGATTCAATAAATTTGCATCTGACTGACTGAAGATCGTGTCTCACTCAGGAACTTTTGTACTGAAAGCGATTTACACCTGACTGAGATTTGTTCAACCGTGAGCAGAGCTCTTGCTTCATTTCATAGGTTGTACAATATTATGAACAGACTGTCTCTCTTTTTCTTTGTAAGCCTTGACTGAAATGTTTTGTAACAAGAAAGGGAAAAGAAAGGAACAACTTTACTGTTGCTTGTTTCTTCACCAACAGTTTTGTAGTGACATAAAGAAAAAAAATTGCTGGTTTGCCAACAGCTTTTTATGGCCACATTAATAAATTTTCAAGATACAGTACTATCATGTCTCTATTTCTTCTTTACTTTTTCTCAGGTATTATTACTTGAAATTCATTTATGAATACTGTAGAAAAAAATACATAATTTTACTTCATTTGAAACTGTAACAGCATTATGGCATAACATGCGCAGTGATTAAATCCAAGTTTTTACAATGAGTCATGTTCACAGCCACAGTTTGCACAGCCTGCATGGATTTACAGCCAACACTGATAAAAATATCTCAGATTTAGGATGCCACGTATATTTGTTTTAACAACACCGCCTTCCTTCCCCTTTTCCAGATCATTGAGACAAAGCTGGCATGATGAAACACATCACAACTGCAATATTTTTGGGATTTCAACACTTTCAAATCATGACTACGTCCAGAACAACAGAACATTGGATGCACTTGTCCCAAATCACGTAGCTCACATAATCTGATTTTACTCCTAAAAATATTTTAAAATATGAAACTCAGTGGCCTCAGGAACAAAATCCAGTTCTCATCCATTGCCACACAGGGTGTTCCTCTCTCAGCCAGGGGTAAACCACAAGGCATTGCTGGCCACTCCAGTGTCAATGTAAAATTCATTAAAGCAGAGAATTTGTGGGGAATGTTTATCGAAGTACAGGAGCAGGAAACAACTGAACAGGCAATAAGTGACCACTAGATGGCAGCCTTTGCTAAAATTGGATCTTTTATCGCTCCCCTGTATGCGCTCATACAGATCTTTACACCTTTACAGATGAATGACAAAAGAAAAAAAGCTGAATAAATGACAAGCAAACACAAGAAAAAATAGTTAGATGAGCAAGAAAATATTTTTTTTGACTGATGTGTTTCCTTCCACCATTTGGAAATAATGAGGAAATATCTCAAGAGAGGTTTTTCACCCCTCCAGGAAAGACTTTTAAAATTTATGCAAACAAGAGTTTTGAAGCAGTTTTTGTAGCTCTTTGTAATTCAGCAACTTAATAAGTCACTTTAGGTTGTTTTTTGGATTTAAATCATCCCTATCAACACTTACAAACACATGATAATTTTTTTTATAATTTTATTTGCATTCATCATTTTCCAGATTCAAAGTAAGAAATATACACTTAGTGTCTGAAATACTGGCTGAATGAAGACTGCTGGGTTGGGCACACCATCCTCCATGTCAACACTCTGTCCTCCCTCAATGTCCACTCAGCCTTGGCCCTCAGAAGTCTTGCCAGCTGCACTCTGGGTAATTTATCTGCCGTTCTGTTTCCTCTAACCGGTGGCACAACCACTTCGTTTCCTGTCCTGGCCCTGTGTTCTGCCCGCTGGTCAAACACACACATATGCGTAAGCACGCAAGCAAAGCACACACATACAAACACACCTCTGCCTTTACACGACAACTTCCTGTCAATCTCGCTTTCCCACATGTTCTGCCCTCAGGCTGCGGGGGTTAGTGGAGAGAGATCTAGTGCTGTGATCCTAATCCAGCTAGGGCCCATATTTGTCAAGCATCCCATGCAGCGGTAAAAAGCTCAAACTCTGGAATCTGTGAATGGCAGGATGAACTCTGCTCGGTTTAACTGATACATACAATTTGATGCTGTTTGGATGTTCCGATACTGAACTTGTTTAAATAATTATTCAAATTTTTGTTGGGTATTTAAGTGATTGAAATGATATTTCAATTTCCATCTCTATCTGTAATTTGAGTTGTTTTGAATTTTACACATATTTTCTTTATCTGCTTGTTCCAGTGAAACTGAAACAATGGAAAATTATTGGTAACTGGTGGACAGAAATTTAATAATAATAACTCCAGGTAATCAAATAATCATTAAATCTTTTTCTAGTAAAATCTACTTAATTTGTGTTTGCAGCAGCCCAAATGTTAAGATTTGCAGCTTCTGTTGATCTTATATCATTGGGTATCTCTGAAGGTTTGGAGAATCGCACCATTATCTCAAATTAAGAATTGTTTGTAAATATCTTGCAAGTTATTTGATTGTCATTTGGTATGATGTTTTTCTTTTTCTTTATATACTCGTTGATCTGGACTAGAATTTAAAGTAGTGCCTTTATAAATTAAGGCATTACAATTTAAAGAGTTACTGGGCTATTCCCAAAGAGAGCGAATGATGAGGGGGCCCAGAAATAAACCCTGAGGAATTCCAGTTTAGTATTTTCTTTGACAGAGGCGCCTTGCATAACAGGAAAAAGAAAGACGGCTTATAATGTATATGTAATATTATGCGAAATGTCACCGAATGGGTTCTCTCGATTTATTTGTATGGATAACCAAGAATAGTGAATAGTTTTGAATAGAGAAGACAAGCTCATGAATAAAGGGGGGAGAAAGAGTTTAGATGATGTGAAGAAGTCATAACAGAAGGTCAAAGCCCAGGAGAGGAAGACTGTGGCTGCAGGAGCCCATTCAGGGAGGAAATGAGAAGAGGTTGTGGCCAAAAGAAAAAACATGGAAAAGCAGGAGTAGCACATCAGGAGAGAGGGACAAGTGTATATGTTGAATCACTGGACAGAATGACTAATCTGTTACTAAAAGACTCTTCTGAAATCGTGTATGAACCTGCATCAGCTGCCAGACACATGAGGGGAACAGGCTGGAAAGGGGAAATAAAAAGAGATAAAGAAGAAGGTCCTTTCAGTTTTTTGACAGTAGATCAGTAATTATTGAACAAAGGAGCAAACAAAATTTCAAACTGTATCATTGCTTACTATTTGTTTATACTGTGTCTATCCTTATAAATATGTGCTTAGTAAATACCGTTGAAGGCTTATCGCTAATGTGCGTCACTGCTCATATGGTGGGTCGCAGGGCTGGTCTGTCCTGCGTTATCTGCTCAAGTGTTGGCACTTGTGTCTTGTAAGTAGTGCGTATGTGTTGTTGTTTCAGCTGTCAATTTAACAGAGTGTTTCCGATTACTTTTGGCTGCTAATAAAGAGACATTTAAAGCTCCATTCAAACAGAACTCAATAGAAACAACAGAGACATAAAGAGAAAAAGAAAAAGAAAAATTACAAATTATAGTGGGTACAGCTCTAACTTTTAAGAGTGTAGACAGAAATGTTTTTTTTAATTAATTTTTTTTTTTTTTTTTAACAAATATTTACCTGGAGACCGTCATGAAGGAGTCGTCTATGTGCCAGTGCACTCTTTGAAAATGTTCTTATTACTTTTAAACTCAAGTTGAAATCTGCTTCCTTGTAGTTAATACTGCATTGCTGTTCACTTGATTTGTTCATTTATTTCTCAGGCATTACAGATGCTGCAACAACAATTAGCACTCCACCCTTTTAAATGTGAAGCTCACTGAAGTTACAGTTCAAGCACATTCCTGTTCAATTTAATGCACTTTTGTATTTTCTGCATGCTTTTTAGTAAAAAAAAAAAAAAAAAAAATGTCTGTGGTTTCTTTAAGCAATAGCATATGATATTATATCACAGCTAAGGAGGGGTTGTTCTACAACGCCCTTAGCAGTTATATAATCAAAATATATCACAGCCTGTTGTGAGTTATTGCTTTCATAAAACAGTTACCAAGTAAGGCAGTATGTTAGTTACAGAAATAAACCGTTTCATCAACATGTTCATAAAACATTCATAAGCTTGTTCTTGAGAAGAAATAGGTCTTCCTGGGAACCTGTACATAGTGGAGGATGTTTGCTATGCAACATACCAGTTTAGTGATTTAACTCAGCCTGCTGCTACCCTGTTAGCTTAACCTAGCCTGGTTTACATCAGGTAAAACCACAGTCAACACAATGTCATAAGCTGTGTTATCAATCAATCTGTCACGTTTATTTGTCACATTCAACAAAACACAGTGAAGCTGTGGTTCAGCGAAGTCCAAGCTTTTGAAGTGGATGATGGTCATGACAGAGGCCACTGAAAAGCTTTACTTCTCTCGTAGAAATATGCAGCTTTTTTCAGGTTAATTCAGGTTAAGTTGCTCTTAACCTTCTTTATTTTGTAGCATTTGTTCCAGTCAAAGTTGTTAAATGTAGCTCTTAACATCTTGCCAAGCTGCCTCGATATGAAAAAAGTAAGCTGGAGCTGCACACAAGTGGAGTGATACAAAATTGTATAAAGGAATTAAGTGTTATTATTGTTTAACATTTGATTGGCCTACTTGTAACTTTTTTAAATGCCACATCTGTTCTGGTTTCTTTTCGTGTGTTGATAACAAACTCCACAGTACCATCAGTAACAAGGCCAGGCAAGAAATATCTCTTGAATCTTTTAAATTTATCAAACAATGAATATATATTAAGTAAATCTCTTTTAACGGCTTTCATGGGGCAGCACATAACTATTTATATACAGCCAAGTATGGCTTGCTAATTAATGTTACTCATGTGAGTCTACATTTTAAAAAGACTTTTATTTTGTTAAATGTCTGCTGAATTGCAAATTAAAAACAATTCAGTTTTAACAAACATTTAACTGTGGTTAAAGCTTCTCAGCAATGCAAGGGACAACTAGCTTTTGGCATTCAGGC
>JAUZTA010000014.1:10143513-10154714 GCA_034780835.1 Ctenochaetus striatus | reverse complement strand
TAATCTGAACATATTTAGCTCAAGATATTCACCAGATCCAGGTGTTTTCCATGCCCCACCACTTTCTTATAACAATTGACACTGCAGGAATAAGAAGCTACAGCCAGGGACCAGATCCTCCAAGCAGTCATACAAGTTAAAAAATGTCAATGTCTGTTTTATTGGAGTTAAATTTCACTTTTGTGTTTTGTCGCTTTCCATGGAATTTTTCTGGTCCCAGGGGTTTATGGGTAATGTGGTAAACCACTCCGAAATATGCATGTGGAACCGAAGCCATTGAGAACATCAAAAATGAAAATAAACTACCGGTAAAAAACTAGGTATGTCTATAAAGGCTGCGGTATTTTGGATTGCTTTGGTTATTGGTTAAGTTAAGGGAAACCTTCAAGACTAATAGGTGGGTTTGCAATGCCACAGAGCTTAGAGGGCCAAAGACTTTTGGCAAGATTCATAGCCTCATCTTGACCTTTAAATCTCGCAGTGTCTTGCAAATGTAACACATTAAACTGAAAGCTTTGATGCATTTTAACTAACAGGCTAAACTGCTGCATTATGCAAGTCGACAATTAATTTCACTTGCATCAAAGTCTCTCCTGGTGTCTGGCTGTGAGCTAATAGGAGAAATTAGGACAAATTCATGGCTTGGCCCTGGGAGGAACATCCAGTCTCCCAGGACAATTACTGAGTGATGAGTATTTTAATGACTCCAGGAACACTTTGTCATTATAATGGGAATTATTAAGGGTAATAGCAGGAATGATTGTGTGTGTGTGGTCTAAGCCAGAAACCCTGCATCCCCCAACTCTGGTGGGAACAGGTGGGTAAGACAGAGCAGCTGCAAAACTGGGGTTTCACACTGATGTTACTGTACAATCAATATAAACACCTCAAACTTTAGCCTAAGTTGATATTTTGTTGGCTAAAGGTTGCTGTCAACGGGGTGGGGACAATGGGATGTGTCTATGTGCTGGTGACTTACCAGCAATGTTGACTGAAGAGATAAAGGCAGCCAGCAGAGCCAAGGTCTCGGCAGTAGTTGTTGGGGTGTAGCCGCCTCCCATCAGGGACAGACCACCCACAGCTGTCAGACCTGCAGGACAGGGAGGTTTTAGCATTTATGAACCTCCACTTTCATAATTAATTATACATAACATTGAAAACGTCAGCGAAGAGCTTACAAAGACAACATAGAATGAACATCTGCAGACATTTTATAGTTGTCTTCTTAAGCTCTGAGTGCACTGTTTACTTCCCACATTGGAAAAAGACAGAAATAGGAAGATTAAGGGATAAATAGTGAAGGAAACTGAAAGAGAGGGAGTGTGTGTTTACCAAAAGAGGCTTAGGAAACCTTGATAACATCAGCCCTGTAATGACTTACAGGCAGTAAAATGCAACACAGCACCCCAGGAGCCTACGTTCACAACTGTGTGGAAATGTATTTGTGTATAACTTAGGCTGACTAACAGGTAGAGAGCATGTTTGTACTTAGTCAAGAGTGTAACAAGGAGTTCAGATGAGGCGAATGGTTAAGTTTGACCTTCTCTCACTAATCTCCTTTTTTGTCCAACAAGTCAAATTTCCAACCATGTGTGTATAGAGGGCATGCGTTGACGCCACTTCCCCTCCAATCCATCCCTGCCCCCGCACCCAACCCCCGGGTCGAACTGAGCGGCAAAACATCCATCAACATGGCAACATGGAGTTTAGCAATGGAAACAACAAAACTGGGAGTAAAACAAATGATTATCTGCTCAAATTAAAAGGCAGCTGGACTCGACAGTGACCCTTACAACTTAACCAAAGAACCAGTGGTTTCATATACAGGGTGCGAAATTGACTTTTTTGGTCACCAACTAAATGGCTTCTGAATGTTAAAATTTTATTAGCCACCCAGCAGATTATTTGGCTGGTGAGTGAGGCCAATCTACCAGCCACTTGCATATTTTATCAGTATTTAGCCGCTAAATTGTGCTAATTTTGGTCCCTGCTTACAGCATTCGTCTCCTGTAGCTGCAGGATTACAAAGGTGGCCTAGAAGAGTGATTCAGCCACCCATACGGATGCCATGTTCTGTGGGTGGAACAAACATCAGTTACCAGGCTACAGGAAGAGTGCCACAGTGAATCAGCGCTCTCAAGTAGATTAAAGCATGGCTATCAGATACCAGATATGAAGCCACTGGATATGAGACTACTGAAGAATTCAGAATGACCCACCAGTCAGAGTCACCACTGGTTGTAACACTGTAATCTTCCCATGAAGAATAAAAACTGTCCCTTACTTAAACCCTAAATTCCAATAGTGTTCCCTAATGTCTGAGTGATTGAATGAGTCTGTCTTTATGATGCCTGGCACGACAACAACTAAATTCCCTTGGTGTCAATGTTTCCTTAACCACAGTCATTCAGTGATAAAAAAAAGGGAATAAAGGCCATACCAAATATGAAGGGAAAATACCTGGACATGCAGAAAATGGAGAGAAAAGGACTGGAGGATAGAAGGAGGGCAGACAACATGGAGGGACGAAAGGAAAACCTTCATATGAACTGTAACACGTATAAATTTCTTACATTTATAGTCTCAAACTCTACTGATTCTCATGTTTTGTGTGTTTGGATGACTCCTGTTTTAAAATGTTAGCAAATGTAAAACAAAAAATGCATTTAATGATGGCATTTGACCTTTGAAAAAAGGTACAAGAGTTTAGAAAATAAAGAGACACGGACCCGGAGAAACAAGAAATAGTGTGTGAAGATGGGAATGTGAAAACAGATTCTAGGTGTAAGTAATAACATTTAAAAAGGAAGTGAAACTGTCTATCTTGGTCGCCACACCGCTGGGCTTTTCTGTCCGGCTGTGTGCAGGAGTAAATTAGCAAAGGACTCCCCCGACCCTCAAAGATCGCCGACAGTATGTTACTTCCTACCCCAGTGTGGGTCTCAAGAGTGATCAAAGCCACAAGAACACACAGACACACATAGCTCTCTAACCTCTTAACCCCTCTGTGTTAGGCAGTCGACAATAAGAACGCAATCTTTTAAGTATTTATTTGGACTCAGACTGCAGAGACCTGCTGGACTGACATGTGACATGTTTGATCCCATAACCAGGTCTTTATTTAGTGCTGTTTGCTGTTTTTGTTTTGTTTTGTTCCCACATTTATTCTGTGTGTTTCTGCTGTTGTGCTGTATTTATGTTTTGGTGAGCTGAAGAAAAAATATAAATAAAAAATGCATTCTGCTCTATTATTCAGATCATGTTGTGCATTTCTTTGTGCCTCCTGCAAGTGGTAGAGGAGGACTGCATACACTGAACTAACCACATTTGTCTTATTCAAAATGATGCATTCATGTGCAATCGTTCAAAAATAATGATGTCACCATTTGACAGGCTTTGGCTAAACAGAACTGACCTGAGATGGCGTTGGTGACAGACATGAGCGGAGAGTGCAGAGCAGGAGTGACTCCCCACACTGTGTGGTATCCCACGATGCCTGCCAGACCAAAGGTGGTGACCATCTGGGTGAAGGCGGCATTCGGGGCGGACAGGCCCAGACTCAGCAGGGTGGCAGCACCTGACACAAAGTGAGACAAAGTTAACGAGACAAAAGGAAAGCAAAAACTGCAGAAATATTTAACAGTATGCAAATATTTGAAATGATTAACATTAACTATAAAGTGTGCATTCATTAGGTCCCCCACTTTTAACACATTAACATCAAAGTTATCACCCACTTAGATTAAAAAAATATATTTTCCTCTTCTGTCCTGTTATTCTCTTTCAGCCTCTCTGACGTAAAAAGTGGCAGTTTAAATAGTATTAAATGAGTGTGGGTGCAGTAGATTTCCCCAACTCTCAGCTAATTTGGTTGACTATAAAATGTGGTAGGCACTTGACCACCCATGATGTCCTTATTTCCTGTTGTAGGTATAATTATGAGTCAGAGAGCAATTTGTCTGGTGACATTTGTGAGACTGGTGGCATGTAAAGAACACTCTTTACCAAACAAACTGCCTGGCAAAAAAAAGTTATCTAAATCTGCTGAAGTCAATCATGAAAGAATTAAATGACTTCAATACATGATACTTGAATTAGTGTGCAACCAGCATGAATCAACCTCTCACTTGAGCCGCAAACATGAGAAGCTGTGTGTTGGCGTTAAGTAGGAAACTACCGGAGCACCTAAACAATGTGTGAACCACATTAACTGCATGTGGTGCATTTACACACAGCCCTGTGTGGCACCATGGGAACCACTCTCTCCAGAACTACTTCAAACACACACTCAGCTTGACGCTGTTTTTACAATGCACACTTCCTGACACTAACGGGGTGTCTGTGTGTGTGTGTGTGTGTGTGTCATTTCTCGCCTCCTATGCACATTCCAGCGTGACCTGAGAGGCTGATTTTTAACCTGTCCTTCACCCTATAGCAGACCGCAGTCCCCCCCTCAAGACCCCATATGAATAATTACAAAGAATAATCCTAGAGATTGAGCACATTTCTCAGATATGCATCTTCCTTGTTTCTCTCCACAGCCAGAAATCTGCAATAAATAGGCACATTTGGTTTCTGACAGCAGCTACTAACCTCCAGTGTACAAGCTAGCAGTGGTAAGAGTAGCCTTGAAGGGGGAGACTTGTGAAGCCTTCTCCTTCTCCATTTCCTGGACGGACTTGGGTTTGGGAGGAGCTGCAACGGGCACGTTGTTGGGCTGAGGAGCAGTGAACAGGTTCTTTCCATTCTGGAAGACAAGAGGACACAGAATGGTGTGGAGTGAGGGGGATAAGAGAAAAAGAACAAAGAGAAAGTTTGAACTGTCTAAGAAAATGGAAAACATCAGCCTTCCTGCAGTCATCCAGGGTTGCCATTATGAATTCATCCAACACCTACCCGATTTAACTGACATGGCACCTTATGACTACTGCCTCTTTGCCAGGATGAAGAAGGAGCTCAATGGACAAAGTGGCAGTAATGATTTGAAGCGTTTTCATATGATCCATGATAAGGACTTCAACAAAGAACACATCTGTATGCTCCACAACTGCTGGACTGTGTGTGTAAATGTAGGAGGAGATTATGTCGAAAAATACATTTTCTATGTCTTTTTAAAAATAAATTCCTTCTACTATAGGCCATGCACTTATCAATCACCTTAAATTAATGGCTCAGCTTGTAATTGTCTACACCTTACAGAGAAAAAAGATGTCATAGAAAGTGGTAGAATTGAGGGTAACTTTAAGTTCTATCAACTACATCAAATGACACTTAATAAGAACTGATTTGAGTTTCGCTTTTATTCCCTGATCTCATTGTCTCTTGGTTTACAATGATATGTGCTGCATTTGTATTTCTGTGAAACATTAGACCATGCTGTCAGGATCAAAGTAAGCAGACTAATGATCAGGAGGTACAGTAGGTAATACCTGCAATTCGGTATCATTTATAAGATGTGTGATCATTACTGCAATCAGATACTGGTCAAGTTACTATTTGTTTTATTTCAACAAATGAACATTGCTTTACTGAGACTGATTAAAGCATAAATATTGCCTCCAAAATATGTCAAGGATTTATGACTAATATTGTTACTGGTCTCCCTCACTGAAACGAAACCAAAAACACGATACTGGAGTAATACAGCCAAATCTACAGTAATTGTGGTGGTGTGCCATCACTGCCTTTCACACTCAGAAATGATGATTTCCTTCTATAATTAATAACAAAGTCTGACAAATACTGGAGATTCGAGGCCAGTACTGTTATCCAAAAATGAACTTATACACAGTTTGAAAATTCCTGCAAAAGGACAAAGGGAGAAGCCTTTCTAAAGGAGCTCAATAAACACAATAACATTTTATATTGGAGCTTTATGTTTATTGAGGGGACTTTACTATACTGGCAACTCTGAAGATACTCTCAATAGACAGAGACAAAAGTAAAGATAGTTTGTCCTTAGGGTGACATCTAGTGACTGTGAAAGGGAATTGCAGCACATTTCATATCATTTTCTGCATTACCGTACAGATTCTTTGCTGTACACGCAAATGCATGTTTGTTTAACTGCTGGCGACATGAACCTTCATACCTGCATGACAACAGATCCTCTGACAACGTGGTCCATGGTCCCGTAGTCAAACTCCTCCTTGACATCAAGGTAAAAGTTCTCCTTGTCAGGGCTTATGGCCCGCACCAGCTTGGTGATGTTGTTGGAGTACAGGGTGCTGGACTGTGTGGGCAAACGACTGGGCAGGTCTGTGTAGCCAATATGCGTTACTCCCTAAAAATTAAAAATAAAGACAGTTTTGTGTTACAGACTCAATCAGCGAACAAGACCAGTAACTTTCTGGTATAATATGTTTGAACACTGACCTTGTGTACTGACAGCTCTCCAGGTACTGTGGTCTCAATGTTTCCACCAGCCTCAGCAGCCAAGTCCACCACCACAGAACCATCTTTCATGCTTTCTATCATTGGTTTGGTGATCAGGATGGGTGCCCGCTTACCTACAATGTGATGTGCAAACACAGACATGGAGGAGTTAACAAAAACTTACCCAAGAAGTGAAACAAACTCTCTAAAGCTCCTACATATACAACTCTGTAAGATGAACAAAAACTATTGAAAAATAAGAGATGGAAAATATGTTCTGGTAAGATTATTTTCAATACTAAATATTCTGTGGCTTGTTCTTTTTTTATTTCTAAATTCTCTGAACAGCGGCCCAGAATAGATGTCTCATATTCATGACACATTCCAGATATTTCACAACAGATGAAAACTGTTTACGTGTCCTTTCGCTTCTCATTGTCTATGTTTGACTTGTCAGTGCTTCTGTGCATACCAGGGATAAGAGCAGTGCTGATGACAATGTCCACTTCTTGACACTGTTTGGCAAACAGCTTCATCTCTGCCTCTATGAACTCCTTTGACATCACCTTGGCGTAGCCTCCTTGGCCCTCTCCTGACTCCTTGATGTCCACCTCCAGCGGCTCTGCGCCCAGAGATTTAAATTGCTCCAAAGCTGCAGCTCTGGGAGAGGAGGGGGGTAGTTTCTTAGTTAAACAGAAGATATTTTTGATAGAAAATAGACACATGCTGTATGAGATGCTAAACATTTCCATTCTCCTAGAGTAACCACACAGTCAAGTCAAATTTTACGTCCACTACTGAAGACAAAAATCTTTTTTTCTACATTCGTTTGAATACAATTGGACAGACAGAATAATATCAAGTACAAACCTTGTGTCAAACCCTCTGACGATGGCTCCCATGGCCCTGGCAGAACCAGCTGCTGCCAATCCTGCTACACCGCCTCCAATGATCAGAACCTATTAATGTTCACATGAAACAGTTTGGGATGAACAAAACAGTAGCTTAGCCTGTTCAAACTGGCATGCCAACATTCACACCATGAGATTAGTTCTATACTTTGCTGATAAAATAAATCCTAAGAATGATACACACTCACTCATACTACACACCTTTGCGGGTGGCACTTTTCCTGCTGCAGTGATCTGTCCAGTAAAAAAGCGACCGAAGTTGTTAGCTGCCAGCACAACTGCCTTGTATCTGAAAAGCCAGAGAAGGAAATAGCAATGATAGACTGAAAAATTAATCAATATATATCTTTAACTTTCCAAAATAATATAAAATAACATTAATGAGTGATCAACAAAACTCTTCCTCTTACAAACAAAGTGTACCCCCTCCCCTTTAATAGCATACCCAGCGATGTTTGCCATGGAGCTGAGTGCATCGTAACCCTGGGCGATGGTGACTCGGGGCACCTGGTCCATGGCCAGGACGGTGGCCTTCTTCTGGGACAGCATGTCCATCAGCTCTGGGTTCTGAGCCGGATAGATGAAGCTGATTAACGTGGCTGCGTCCTTCATCATCTCCACCTCGTGGACACCCATAGCAGGGTTGAAAACAGGAGCACGGACCTGGAGGTGGGGGAAATCGATAAAAATGAGGTGGGGGGGGCAGAAAAAACTTTTCATCCTGCTTTTTGTTTTCCTCCCTTTTCATGTCTTGCTGTTTCTCCACCGTGCCCACCATGTCTTAAATGGAGACATTTGTTTCCTGGTGGAGTCATTATGGCCAGCGAGCACTGGTTTCCATCTCACTGGCCCACCCTGTACCTCCATTCTTCTAACCCTTACATCTATCATCATTCATTACCTCTTCTTATACATTAACCAGCCCTTCAAAAAAACAAAGACATCTGGCATTTTCAACAGCATACAAGGTTGTCTAAATCATTCAACAACCTTATTTACCTCCTCCTACCTTTCTATCTGGCCCTGGTGAACTGTTAAACAATCCACTTCTTACTCCCCCTTCCACATCCCCCTTAAATCCTACCTTAACCACCACATCAGATGCAAAGACATCTTTAATGTCTTTAATTGCTGCTCCAGCCTGGGCGTACTGTTCATCGGGGAACTTGGAAGACTCTCCGGCTCCGGACTCCACGACGACATTGAAGCCCTGCTTAATGAGCGCCTGGACACCAGCGGGAGAAATTGCCACACGACGTTCACTCTGGAAAATTTCTTTGGGTATGCCAACTGTGAGTTGTTTGTATGGAATACCTGGAAAGGCGAAGAGAAGCAATAAAGAAACATATGAGACAAGTGACAGCTGTTTCAACTTTCAATAAATTTATTTCACCTTTCATGCTTTAATGATAATAGGTTTGTTCTGGCCAAGCTAACAAACTGTTGTTCTTGGCCTTGTTAAAACTCACTAAGAGGCTATTAACACCAAGCATTGTTTACACAGTCTGGTTACTCCAAAGGGTTTTTCACTGAGTATTTTACAAGGTTTCATAGTATTTTTTAACAGGAGATGAAAAAAAAACACAGACATGACAGAAAAGTGCAAGCTGCAGACAGTTATTTTGCTGATCCAATCAATCATTGCAACAACTGCAGCTTTTCTACTCCACAACTTGGAGTTGAGGATTTAAGAGAGAGGACGTAGTCTGGAAAATGTTCTGTTCTAAAAATCACATATGCAAAGAGCACAGTAGTCTCTTATGTTGATCTGTCCTGTACAGGTTTAAGGAGAGTTAACACTGTTTACCATAAGCACAGTAGTGTACATGCAATGGCCTTTGTAGGCAGACGGATAAGGTCACTGTCTTTTAACAACACAAAGTGTCTACAGTCATGTTACTGGCTCTGTGAGGCTGCGCTCAGCTGCCCTGCTAGTTCGCAAATATTTGCTATGTACACAAAACAGAAAGTATAGCTGAATCTGATGGGAGCAGATTTGTTTTGGAGGATTACCAAAGTCATTAGAATACTTTGTCTGGGAATGATGAAACACTGAACTTTGTGCTAATTCATAAACCATAAATCACTGGATATTTAATCTTTGAAACTTTGCATTGCTCAAGAAGAAAAGTCAGGGCAATGTCTAAGTTACCAGTATTTGCTCTTTTAAAGACTATAAATGTCAGAGCAAAATTTAACAGGATTTTAGAGGCTCAGCAGAAGTGTTGAACTGACCTACTAATATGGCTTTAGCTAGTGTCCCAGAGCTTGATGAGTACAAAGAAAAACAGACAGCCAGGAAATATTACAATTCCCTGCCAAAACTTAGCTTATGTGGTCAGACAGTAAAATGCAGACACAATGTTCACAGCAGAACCAATTCAACATTTCTGAGAATAAAAGAATAACTTATGAGAGTAAAACTGGTCAAGAGAAAATGAAAAGATAAAAACACTGAGACAAGAGAGAAGCAAAAAACAGATACAGCGGGAATGTTGAAGACGTTGAAATGTTAGGATTTCTTTTTTGAGCACTCCCAAATGTCTGAGTGGCATGCAGGTCACATGTTGCATCGTCTCCTATGGAAAATTCCACAGCAGCTCTTTTCCCTTCTCCTTCCCGTCTCCTCGTCTATACATAAACACAACAGCATCTGACAGGCTGCCTTCCTTTAACCCTGCTGTGTGCTGGCCCATTCCTCCAGCGAGTCATTTTACAGAAAATTCCTTACACAAGAGAACTATTTGATTCATTTAAATTCCAATAAACTAAGAGTGACCACATGCCACTGAATGTGCTGCATGCCCTGTTTGTTTCTGCCAACACATTTAGTAGTAAGGTACCAAACAAGGGATTTAAGTTAGAAAGCTGTGAAGTCTGTCCCACGGATATCGCATTACTGAGCCAAAAATGTTGGATTAAGTTTAGTTCAAATGTTCAAATGATGTTAAGTTCAAATGGACCAGACACCAGCATCCAAAAAGCATAATAAATAAAAAAAATACCAATCAATAAAGCAGCAACCAAGCATTATTAATGTTTTGACACTTGCATTTGAGAGAACAATCTAGAGATATCAACAAGATAATCTATGAACCTTTATTTCAAGTAAAAACATGTTAGACTCAGTTTACACAATGACAAAGTTCTTCTAAAGGTCATATGTTACCATTCCTTAATTATTTCATTTATTTCATCCAATTTCTTTCAGTATTTTCATGTACAATGTGACATTTTACAGAGACAATCAGAAACAGTTGCTGGCTAAGCCTAATTCCAAGACAAGTATTTAGCCACACCAGAGTCTCGAGTAAAGCCCTGGACTACTGGGCCCTTCACTCTAGCACACCCTCCTGGCTGTGATTATAACAGCATAAAATAAAAGACAAATCCTATGTGTGTCCTCAAGGTTGAAGGAAAAAAAGAGCCCACCTCACTTCCAATGTGAGGACAATCTGGCCACATCCTCTTGGTTAAATGTAGGGAAGTTTGTTACAACTAACATCCTGATATAATTAACACAGCATACTTTTAAGCCCCTAGCAACATTAGTGGTGTTTATATTGGCTTATATTGCATGTCTATAGGTGTCCTTAGAGGTCAAAGCATAGACACATCTGCTGCACCTAAAGTACGTGTGTGTTGTGTTGCTCTGCTCATCTGCAACCCAACACCCTGATATTCATGTGTCCAGAATAGACGCTGCCAGCTGAACTGCAAAGATGTCAACATGAACCAGGTCATGAGCACCGCCCCTTAACATATAGAGAGAGGTCGCACACAACCATAAACGTGGCAGCACACTCAGACATGAAGCGCCACCAACCAGCTGGTACTGGCTTTCACAGTACACATGTGCATACACAAAACTTACGCCTGGTCACTGACACAGAGCAAGCACATTTGAAATAGTGC
>JAUZTA010000014.1:10112516-10130357 GCA_034780835.1 Ctenochaetus striatus | reverse complement strand
CTTTTTTTTTGGAGAATTTATTTTAATAAATTGTATACTAAAATGTCTGTTTCTCCTCTGTGGGTACCCCTGCCTGACTTGTACTTTTTATACTGCATCATCCAGGAGCAAGGGTTCACCATGCTGGTTCTGAAGAAGAACCTTCGGGTCAGTGAACGCTTCCCTTATCCGGTACGTGTTGAGGCAATTTTGGAGCTCATTGATCAGTTCCCCATGAGGAAGCTGGAGAAGATGACCAGAAAAGGATCCAACCAGAGGTTCGTATGCACCACTGTGTTACTAACTGTAACTGTACTAACTGAGAACTGAGGGAGGATTTCACAAATTCATGCAGTCTATATTCAACTTACATGAAGCTTTAAAAAATATTCACAAAGAGTGATCAAAGAATAAGAAAAACCTTGAACCTTGAACCTTCCCTTTGGACATGAAAAACTGGTATATTCTTGCTTCTGGTACAATCTGCAATATTTCAGTTTTCTGTTAATCTGGGACCGGTGAGCTGTGCCGAATCAAGAATAAAAAAATAATTGATGCAAAGAATGTGTAAGATTTTGAATTATCCAAGTGGTCATGCATCACAATATGAATGTGTTTTTTCTGTCACTTTTGTTGAAGTAATGGACAGAATACTGATTGATGATGCTCTTATCTAGGTGCAAAACCACCAAAAAGAAGGTTATGGTGACAAGGAAAAAGATGAAGAAGAAGATGGTACTGAGCCCTCAGAGGCGAGGGAATATGACTTCTGTTGTTTCATTACAAAGAAAACCCCCCCAGGACAAAAAAGCAGTCCTGAGGAGTAAGATACAGGATATACTGAGTGGACGGTCAAGGTTTGTTATCCGAAAGATTCCTGCAGTGGGATCCACAAGGGGAAAAGACGAGACCAGTGGTAGACAATCTCCTTCTAATGAACAGAAAAACCTGCCCAGCCCTCCATCTGTGTCAAAGAGCAGCGAAGAAGTGAAGAAAGACAGGTACAGTCTTATTATTTTTCAGCTCTTCAGACTAAGTTAACGTAAGAGTGTGGATGTCTGATGGATTTCAGTAAAACCCCTGCTTAGATTTTGTGTTTCCATCTGGTATGTAAAGCCTCGCTATCCGCTTACACCAAATGGAGATAAATTTTTTTAGTGCTGGATCGACATCAAGGTCTTTTTTTTTTCTATTGTACTGCAGGCCTGACCCCATTGTGGAAGAAGGAAGGAAAAGAAATGGAGAGAAAAACCCTGAAGATAAAAAAGGGGAGACAGTAAAAGAAGACACGCAGGAAAAACAAAGCTCCAAGAAAAAGGGGAAGGGGAAGAAAGGGAAGAAAGGGAAAGGAAGGGGGAAAAAGTCCAACAGAGAGGCCAGTGAGAAGGACAAAACAGCTCTGAAGGAGTTTTTGGACAGTTTTAAGGGAACAAGAAGGTTAATGGTAAGAACCTTTAATCTGTTTGCCTTTCTGTCAACATCTTTTCCCCCTAATGCTGATTTTCAGTGACATCCACATTACAAATGCAAACCATTGGACTTTAAAGACAAATATGAGCCTGGTCAATACCTTCCCATCATTCATCTGGAGCGTCTATCTGTTATATGTGTTGTTCTGGTGCTATAGTTGATCTCAACGCCCAGCAGAGATGCAACACTGTACATCCAGCTGAAAGAGGAGAATGAAAAGCAACACTGTGACCTTGCTATCAGGAAGATCACAGTGGTAACCATTGTGGGTGAAGGAAATGAAGCCACGCTCACTCTACAACACCACCAGCTCGGTAGGGTGTGTTTGTACACTTGTGCGTGTGTGTGATGTCGCATGTTTGAATATTTGCATCTTTAATTTGGTAAGGTTCTCTCCAAGGCTTCCAAGTAATGGGGATAGGAAAATCCGATGCAAATGTAATATTTTTATAAATAGCATTAACTACTGTCCCAATATTTGGAACCAAATAAGAGGAGCACAGTTTTTTTTTTACTAAAGCGTGACCAAATGCAAATTTGGTGCTTCCATAGTTACGGCAGCAGAGGTTCACTGTCGGACTAGGGAAAATACTGGCTTTTTTTTTCATGCCTCACCCTCTTTTCATCTTTTATTGTTAAATATTCTATCTCAAACGACTTTGTGATTGTCTTGCAAACATTTGTTGTTGTGCTGTGTTGAGTTCATAAGCTTTCAGTTCCTCTGACTTCCAAGACTTGAAAGGCAGCATATGAAAAGCAGCTGTCCTAATGGAAAATGAGACTAAGGCATTTAGACAACAGTGGAGTTTCCAACTAAATGGTAACACATTTTAGCATTAACATGTAAACATTTGCTAATAAGTTGTAAACAGGACCCAGAGCGTGGCTGATGGTAATGTCAAGTGATAAACCAAAGAAATCCAACACAAAAGCTCTGCAATAAGTACTTTCTTGAATGCTTAAAATGATTCAGAGATGTTGATTCAACTTTGTGCTGTTTATTGGTTGTAGTTAATGTTGCGGTTGCACTAGGTTGTATTGAAACAAGGTGTCACTTTAATTTAGTCGACCCCCCTACATCTATTTTCACACGCTTGCTAATATATTTTGTGTGCTATGTGTGTATGCTCATTTTCAGAGTCAGAGCCTCCACTCAGCGACCGATCAGAACATTTCTCTGATTCAGGCCTGATCTCTCTATTGAGAACAGAGCTCGGCCTGTCGTCTTCTGACCTATTTTCCATGACCGTCTTAGACTACGACATCAGGCCTGATGTAAGACAGTCTCCTTTGCACATGTGTTTGTGAGGTTTTTGGGGTTTGATAAGTTTACATACTTGTTTTTAGCACTACTTAGTCGTGTTCACACCTGGAAGCAATCTAGTTTACAGCTGTTTTGAGAGATGGAAACAACTTTCACCTTGTCTGGCAAACTTCTTTCAAGCGAGTGCAAGTGTCAGACACACAACTTTATTTCTTTGACAGAGCTAGTGCCATTCTTTCAATTGTTCGTGAAAAATAATAAAGACTCTTGCATTACGTTTTACAGGGTTTTCTTGCTTATTATTATTTCTTTTATCTTTTCTTCAGAGAGTCTTTGAGGCTCCTCCATCAAGTCCTGCCCTCTTCGAGTACATTGATAACTTTCCCTCAAGGCGTCCTGAAAAAGAAAAAGAAAGGAGGAGTCCACCAGTCTGCTCCAAAAACAAGCAACAACCCGTAGAGGAGAATTCGCTGCTCAGGTATAGAACTGCTCATTATTAGCTGATACTATGCAGAGACAAGCAGCATCTGGAGCCCCTTTAGAAATCATAAAACAGATTTTCTCACCGTGCATGTCTCATTTAACAAACCCTGATGTTAAATCACTATTGTTTTGCCCCAATAAGATTACTGATTTAATGATCACTACTGTTCTGCTTTACAAAGCCACAAGACAGCAACTACATATTTAGTTAGGATCATATTCTGACAGTAAATTTTGCCATCAAACATTTTCCTGCCATAGAATTGTGGGCTATGACTACAAATAAAACATCATGTTAACAAAACAAAGCTTAATGTCAGAAAACTGAAGTGATGTGTCCAAACACATCATATCTAAATGGAGAGCATAACCACAGTCTAAAACCTTACATATTATGTCACCATTTTATTTTTGGCTGCTTAGGTTTATGTCCAAGAGGAGACTGCTGCTCATTTCTGCTCCTTCTGAGTATGACTACTCCTTCCAGCAGCAGCTCTCTGCTCTCAATGGACAGGAGTGTCACCTGGGTCAGTAACACTACACATTTGTCACTGAATAATATACTGTCAGTTCAGAAGTTTTTATTGCCTTCTGGAAAAGAAATAATAAAGCTTCATTCTGACCTTATGGTCTGGCAAAGACAATCCAAGCCATCACTCTTGTGTTATAATTCTTACTATTCTTATACTGTAAAACAGTTTATTCACAGCTCCTTTCTCCTTTACTGAATAAGCATTTTTGAGTTTCTCCTCAGGCATTCGCCACTTTGCCTTGTTGAAGCTAACAGGAGTTGGAGACAAAGCGTCAGGAACTGTTGAGCTATTTCCCCTAAATGGTGAGTTGCAGTCATGTGAGGAAATTCAGGTGAACAAGACAATGATATGATGAAAAAAAAGGGACTGGGAAGTTGTTGCAACTGTTCTGCATAAAAAAAGAAAAGAGCAATGCAAATGAATGCATATGCCCACTGATTTTCTATCTAAGTCTGAACTGTGTTATTCAGGTTCTCTACTTGTGTTTTTTTTTTATCCTGTTTTGATGTTTAGTCAAATGCAGCTCTTGTTTTCCTTTGGTTCCTCTTCCAGGTCGAAGTCAGAGTGAAGTCGAGCCGCTATCCCGTGACATGGTCAACAACTTGAGAGAACAGCTGAAGATTAATAAGGATTATTTCAGCATGCTGGTTGTTGGGAAGGATAGTGATGTCAAGGCATGGTTCCCGTCACCTATGTGGTCCCTGGATAACATTTACGACCTGGTGGACTCCATGGAGCTCCGCCTCCAGGAGGAGAAGCTACAGAAGAGACTGGGGATCCACTGCCCCGAGGACAGAGGGAGAGGAGGCAGCGAGGGGGGGCATTATGATGTCTATGATGAACATGGAGGCGATGAGACATATTTGTATCACCATTCAGAGAAATGATGATGAAGATGATGAAGAAGAGTTATCTAAATTCTTCTTATCTCGAATCACACATAAACTAATAAACAAAAACCTCAAAAACTCATCTTCAGGACTCACGAGCTACAAACTCTAAATAGGTGATGATGCATCTGTTGGACAAAAATAATAGGTTGAATATTTTATGTCTGCAAGTAATAAACTCAAAAAGCTGAGAAGAAAAAGCTGGACTGGTTTCATTGAAAAAAGTACAAAGGAAAACATGTATGCAACCATACATGGAAATTTGGTGCTCTGTTATTTTTTGCTGATTACTGCATCAGTAAAAGTCCATAAAATGGAAGAAAGTCTATCTGAGGTTGAGCAGACTGTGCTTTGGCAACACTTCTGTCGATTTCTTTTCTTTTTTTTAAGTAAAAAATGGGAAGTTCCGTTGTTGAAATGTTTAGATGCTGAAATTGAAAGGAAAAAAATGTTCTTTTAAATCCGAGTTAAACGTGTTTTAACAAGATGTGGTCTTCAAACACCTCAGGGTCCGTTTAACAACAGTTCTTTGAAGAAAAGCATAATATATTTTGTCTGCAAATGCTTTCAGCTTTAGTTCCCAAAAATTCCTGTTCCATGTGTGCACCAAAAAAAATGTACTAGACCTTTTTGTATTTACTTTAATTATGCTGTTTACTGAGGAAAGGTTTAGTTTTCCACAATGCTACCATTTCAATATACGATAGTTCATCAAATGCCATACAAACAAACACACACATGTAATTTTAGAGTAAGGAGTAAGTGTTTTTACTGCATGTGGATTTTGACTGGTTAAAAATGTACATTTCTAATACAACCAATTAGGTAACAGAAAAGGGAATAACGAACATGGCAGCACTGGAAATTTCCTTACACAATGCTAAAGTAAAAGCAAACAAAATTAGAGGAAATGCAGATATGCAGAAATATGTCAAAAACCATGTAGGCTATATGTAAATGTGGACATGAGTGTCTGCGAGTGCACACATCTCACAGTAAGAAAGAGGGAAGTGGACAGTAAGAAGTTTGTCAAAAAAAAAGCGGATTTACTTTTTTATAGTATGTATGAAAAATAAAAACATGTAAAAGAAAAATGTGAATGTTAGTGTATTGGAAAAATAAAGTGTTTCCAAAAGATTAACTTGCACAATGAATATTTTTAAAAAATTGCAGGTTTTGAAAAGTGTTAATACTACATATATCATGAATTAAAGCGACAGTCTGATGATCTGGCAGCTCACTGGAATAATGGTGATAATGCTGGGTGGAGGTACGTCAGTGAAAGCATGATCTGTAAGTGATGACAGAAGAGAATAACAGTACTGAGGCTGAGAAGAACAAGGAAATGGAAAAATAAAGTATGGAAAACGTATAGGCTTTAAATAGGACACAGAGAAAAAACACATTGAAACAACTTGATTAAGTAGATGTACTCCTAAAATTTTGGCTGGTGTTACCCAAAGTGCTTCATGAGGAGTATAGAAATAAAAAAGTAAAGCATAAGGCTAAATAAGACTAAATAAGAATTGTGGGGTTTAGAGTGAAGTTCTCTCAGTTGGCTCTTTGTATCATATTTGCATGTTTGCATGACGTACCTCCTACAGGCCAACTGAATGTCAGCCAGACAGATCACATACATCAGATTATGTCACATTAACTGGAATAATGTCTTGCAAATGTCAAAGAATGGATATCCCAATTTTTTTCAGCTTGACAAAAAACAGATTGCCTACACATTAATGGAGGGTGAGAGCCAGGAATGAAAAAATCCATGCATTTCCAATAAAAAAGACAGGTATTTATTTGTATATTTTTATATATTTAAGGTTTGCTTCGTAAGAACTTGAGTTTTTTAAAGATCTTTTTTTTTTCTTATTTACAATACTTTCACTTTTTCACCTGTACTATCAAAACAATATTAGAGCAACCAATCCACCCACTAGGGGGAACTGTTCAGGTCTCTTTGGGTTTTACTAAGGTTTAACTTTCTGACAAAAAGCATCTATTAACTTCATATCAGCGATTATCTATTTTTCTCTTTATTTAGGGAGTTTAATGTGTTTAATGTGTTTTAGTGCAGACAGCTGTCACGTAATGACTTTGGTGATTCCTCATGGAGTGATCATCATCAATTTTAATTTGTCCAACAATCTGGTTTATGACTAAATACTTTGCAAAATTTGTGACAGTCTCAATAGCCTTAGTTAAACTTTGGGCTTTGCATATAAGTAAATGTTAGTATGCTGACACTCTTAGACTGCAGAGGGGGCAGGAGCTCCGTGCCATGGATCAGTGGAAAAATATGGAATAAAACTAAACTGTAACAACATGATATATGTAGGAAAAATAAAAAATAAAAAATAAAAAATGCTGATGCTATCACACTTACCTATATTCAACTAAAATTGATTTTCAATCGCTTTTTATTAGCTGCTTCCTCATTTATTGTCCGTGACTGATAAAAGTAGTGGGTTGTAATGCCTGAACTCTCTGCAGTATAAAAAGGTGTGGAAGCCTAAAACATTGAGAACCACTCCGACAAGGTGAACAGGTAAACATCCCACCGCTAATCATTGGTTTGTTTGCATTGTCCTTGTGAACACATTAGCATGCTTGCACTAGGATTCAGCTCGATGCACTGCTGTGCCAAAGAATGGAATGCATGAATGCTGACGGCCCCTTTGCAAACATTTTAGCTCCAGTTCATGAACCACTTCCAGGACTCTCAGAACCCCTCCACCAATTTTGAACCACTGTCATCACATGTCATCATCAACAATGCCTGCAGAATATGACACATCACTGTAAACCTGCTTTGTTTTGGTTCTAGCTGGAAACCAAATTCTATGATTCTAAACCAGGTTATGATGATGTATTGAAAGCGAATCAAACCTGGTTCTACATTGATGGAAAAAGGTGTTTTAGCTTTATTTATTGTTTATTATGACTGAAGATTTTTGCATAGCCAAATCACTTTGTAATATTTACAGCATTTAATAAGGTTGCTAAGAGACAAGTCTTACTGTGATTTGTCTGTCAACCTGCCCCCAGCAAGGTGAACATTAGTTTGTGAGCCAGAGGGGAAAGTGCAGGGAGTTTGCCAGGGATAGGCAAATCTATGAGATGAAAACACACTGATAACTGACAGTGTGAGACTCACACTCACACAAAACACACACATACCACTAAGAGAGGAAGTAGTCAAACAGTCGGCTGATGTCAGCGACAGGACTGGAGTTTACATCCCCCCTTCACACCAACACACGGACTTAATGCTTTGTCACACTCTCTTTCGGTTTATCTCGGTACCTCTTCTCTTCAACAGCAACAGAAACTCACACAGATACACTGAACAAACACACTCTGCACTGCTTTAAACACCAACCATTCAGACGTAGCAGAGGTGCCTGGGAGTGTCGTCCTCAATATGGTGAGTATGAATTTCGATTCAAACTATTTAAAAATCATTTTCTAGATATCAGTATTTCTTTAGAATGCCTCGGCAAGATGTAATGACAGAAAGCTGCCACTGGAAATCTCTATTATGAGTGTTTTACATGGAGCTTAATTTGCAACATGACCCTGAAGTAGTCATTCATTCTTCTTCGCACAAATTTGACAATGCTGCTTGTTGGAGCAACTTAATGCATGTCTGATCAGAGTGGAAAGGCTTGACATTTAAATTGTGCGCCTGCACTTAACAGATCGCAGACTATGGAGTCAGTATAATCATTAGTTGTTTTTTTAGTAATCCTGATATAGTTCAAGACAGATCAAATTATTTACTTGGAACATATGTTTGACTTTTAAGGCTTTTTTGGGTGCCAATTTTTTTTTCCACAAATATTGTGAAGTCACCTTCTGTGGGTTGTCTTTTTTGTCAGCTGAATTGCACAAGATAACTTTGGCCTCCACTTTTCATCACACTGGAAATAGAAATCATGCTTCCCCTTTGCTTTGGCCATAAGATCTCATTTTTCTCTCACACACTTCTCAGAAGGTCATTGGACTTAAGAAGTGTTTAGACATTATTCATATTTATACTTCTGTTTTATTGTTTTAGTTATATTTGCATTATCAGGAAAACAACCATAACGCCTTGACAACTGAAGTCCTTGTGGTCAGAATAACAATGTTGTGGTTCTCACTTTTCTTCCTGAATGTCTACATGCTAAAGTAATGCTGTGGAAAAAAACACAATGGATAACATGCAGGGTAACCCCATCTAAAACTATACTTACAAAGAAGTAACAGTCAGATGCCAGTTTATGTTCTTTTAGCTGAAACTAAAATGCAGTTTAGCAAAACAACTGTGCATTTAATTCTTTCCTCATGAAAGTAACGGTGGTAAAACTTTCTTAACTGTTTTGGATTGTTGTTTATTATACTTTGTGGACATTTCATCTGGCTGTTCAGCTGCAGTTTGTGGTTCTGTTTGGTTTTGTTGCGTTATTCTGAGACATGTTAGCATTTGACAGAATTTGCAGGTTTTTCACAAAATTGCAACTGCAGGAACGTTTTAGAGAAACAGTAATTGCAACTGTCCGGTACAGCACATATTGGGAAACTTTTGGTTTACTGCGGTTGAGAAACAGAAGCGTGATGAGGGGAACTTTCCTCATTTTTTTAACCCCTGATTTCATATTCAGCTATGTCAGGCTTCGTGTTAACACATTTCATTATGACACCACTTCTAGATGTTACTGGCACCATTAAAGTGACAATTCATCCAGTCGATACAGTCTGGATAGTTTGGTACAATCTTCTTTTTAGAAAAAAAACACATGTTTCATAGCAAGGATTTAATGGACTGATCGACTTATTATAGGGTCATTCTCGGCAACGGAGGGAGACTATACAGCTACAGTTAAAACAGATGTAAGAATGACCTCAACGTTCAAACTTGTTTTATCAACCTGTTGTACCACTAGCAGAGCACAGAAATTAAAGTTTAAGATCAATCAAAAACTATGTATTATCTCGAGGAGACACAGTAAAATGAAGCCAGATCTGCTTTAAGTATAAGACAATACACATATTTTTTTCATTGTTTCCTGTGCTACTTGCAGCTTTTCTATATTCTTGTTTTGTGTTTTGTGTTTTTTCTGTTCGTATGTGTCTTCTATAGCCCCTGTGCATTGAGCTCAGAGTTCTCAGCTCAGAGTGATTTGTAAGGGTTTTGGAAAAGCACAGACAGACAATGTTGTCCAGCTGATAGGGACGTCAGATCAGGGGGAAAAAAAGCCCTTATGTCATTGTAGAGGGCACTGGCAAAAGTTTTTTTTTGTTTAACTTGGAGGACTTGTTGTCTCAGAGCAATGAATGTCTGTACAAAAGTTTGTGGCAATCCATCAAGTAGATGCTGAGATATTTCTCACTATAAGTAAAAACTTTGACTTGCTGGTGGTGCAAGAGGAGAAGTCAGGGTATCACCAAAGTCATTAGGCTTCTTCCTTTGGGGACTATAAACGTCTGTACCAAATTTCATTGCAATCCATCAAACAGTTGTTGAGATATTTCAGTCTGGACTGAAATGGTCGACCAACTAACAGAAAGCCTTACTGAGAGCAAAGCTTCAAGAAAGGCAAATAAAAATAAAGGATCTGGTGGACTACCACTTTAAGTCAAGTAATCTGATTGATCAAATGTGTACAGTGTTAAGCATGGCTGGCTATTTTCCTCATTTCCTTCCTTTTTTTTGCTTGGAGTCCATAAACAGTAATAACTCTGAACAAGACAAATTAGTTGGCTCACATGCTTTGGAAACTGTTGTAAAAAGGCCTCAGTGTGCAGAGGCTCGCTGTGCACTGTGAATATGGATGTGAAGATGATGCATCAGGCTGCAGTGAAGCACAGCTGAGATTTTATATCTGCAATCTAACAATATCTCACCTCATTTGATATATATATATTGTGATCAAATGCTCTGGCTTGCTTTAAAATACATAAACTCTAAGTCAAGTAACTCAGGAAAAATTAGACAAATATTCTTATTTAACATTTTTTCTCATTATATCAGTCACAAAAGATGAATATGCTGGTTATGAGCTGAGCAGTAAATTCTTCTGTTGGCGATGCAGCATAATTACTCGGGCGTAATATCAATATAGTTTTGTGAGACTAGATATCATCTTACAATTTGGATATCCTTATGTTGTGATTTGTCTTTTTCTAAAGGGATGCAGTTTTCTGAACTTATCAGACTGTTCTTGCTGTTCTAATATTTGCCTTCACCCACATAGTTACTGTATTGACATTACTGCTGATTGTTTTTCAAAAATCTTGCTGTGTTTATATTTTGTGAAAGCAATAATAGTCTACATCCAATTTTGCTGCAATCCTGATATTGAGGTATTACAGCAAGTCTCTTTTATTGTTATATTTGATTTTGTCCCTATCACTCGGTTCTGCTGCGACATCTAGGATTTGATTTTGACTTAAAACCAAAGATTTTGCCCAATTTGACAAAAATATGCATCTTGTGTCACTTTTCAGCATTCAGATAGCGCCCATATTGCTCCTTAATCAAGGTATTTAGTGAGTACCAAGATATTATTTTTTGATCAGCATGTCCTGGCCCTGTGCTCCATGTCTGCATATACTACATTGAAATCTGCTGTTACAAATGATTGTAAGTGGTAGACCAGAATAAAAACGCAAATAAAAACACATAGAAAGGGGGCAAAAAAAAAGAGAAAGGATGTGTCTTTTGATCATTGCTTTTAGGCGTTTGATCCTTTGAAGAAAGAGAGGGGGAATTAGGTTTTTATGTTTCCTACAATCTCTGCCCGACTGTGGCACGCTCCGTGATTACACACAAAACATTAGCGAGGTAAGAGAAGGTGAGCAAGGAGAGGAGGAGAAATGAGAAAAGATTGAAATAGGCGAGAAAGAAAAAAAAAACAGCAGAAAATGAATAGTGCGAGGCAGAATTGAACACAACAGAAGAGAATAGGCTGCAATAGAAAAACATGAAATATGAAATATGAATAGGCCCTTGATGATATTCCCACTCTATCTGCCTGTCAGTGGGACTTCATTGATATTCAGGGGAGAGCGCCCCTTCTAGCAGCACATATCAAAAGGCAGTGTTATGATCAATAAATATGCCATGGGAATCAAAGCTTTTTTCTTTGATAGCATTGGTCATTTGCCCAGAAACTGTTTGGAAGTGGGAGCCAGGTTTGAAGGCAGCCTGGTATGAGTCACTGGTTACATTTACAAGAGAGCAGAAAATCAGATTTTTAACCTTTTGTGGGTCAGCTGAGCCTCTTTGTCGCTGTCTCTTTGCCGGAGTATGAGACACTGGGTGGCTCGTCCCCTCTTACACAGCCTTGAAAAGAACAGCTGTAAAGAGGAAACTTGGGATTGATAGTAAAAAGTGTCTATAAACAGCTTGTACCCTTCGACTTTTTGATTGATAATACTGCAGTGATAACAAATCGTGTGACATTTCTGCGTTAACCTGTGGGTTTAGGACTGATTGAGTGCTTGCAGCTGCATGAAACTGGTGTATATAAAAATCCCAGAGGAAAGACTGAGCAAGTAAATATTTCCTGAGCAATGCTGTGTCACACTCAGGTTAAAACCATATGTTAGCAAAATGACCTGCTCGGATATTTTATAATTAATAGTCTTATTACACTTTAGGTTGAGAGAGTGTATCTTGACCTGGATACATGTTTAATTGAAAGAAAATACTGAGTTAACAATGCACCAAATCAAGTCTATTTATTATACATACTCTTAATTAATACTTTGATTATTGATCTAGTGAATATTGACTTTGTTACATTTTGTGCAGAGGCAAAAAATTGTGTCTTTTCTTTTCTGTATGTTTTGTAAACCAACTTGCAGAGACTTGATGAGTCCTGTCCTCTGCTATGTTCAATTATTTGTTTAACATGGTCTTCCTAGATAAAACACAAACACAGTTTAAAAAACAGCTTAAAATTTTTAGATGAATCAAATGTCCCTCAACCAACATCACTAATTGCTGTAGGCTGAAAGAGCAGAGAGTGTTAAGATTAAAAAAAATGGAGAGATTCAACCATAAATCAGACTGAGGCTCAAACATGCACTGTGCTCTGATGAGAAGTCTTTCTTGCGCCATAATTGGCTTCTAGTAGACTTATCAGAACGATAAGTGAAGTTAACTTTTTTAATGTTTGTTTGCTAACTCATTAGTTAGTAACCGGCAGTGGCTGACAGTGTTAGTGGTTGCGCTGATGAAAACTCGCACCCTCTGTGCCAACAAGTTAGCTTTGTGCTGAAGGTTTCAGGTTTTTTTGTCTGCGATGGCCGTGATATGTGACTCCAGGCATGACAGTGTTACCAAGGTCCACTACTTCAGTAGATAAAGGCTGAAACACCTCAGTCGTCCTCTGAATTCTTCTCTTGCACAACCAGCAAGTCAGATTCAATCATTCTTCCTATCTTTCCATATTAAAACACTCTATCTGGTCTGGGTCATGAAGGTCAAGATAAAAAGAAGAAATAGCTTCAAAGGACCGTCCTGATCTTGTGCTGCAAAGCCAGCCCTCCTCCACAGCACCGTGTCGGCACTGGAGAAAGGTCTGTTTGCACCAGTTATTGTTATGCTAAAGGGAAAAAATGCTCTGATTCATTTGTGCATCTATATATCAGTCACAGTGGTCTTGAGTAGGGCTATAGCGAGAAAGCAACAACATACACAGATATCACAGGGGTGATGACTCTGACTCAAATAGCCTACACCCAAAGTCTGCATCTGGTGAGTCAGACCAGACCTGATCAGATATCCAGTCTGCATCATATTAGCATCATATTAGGTTGTTCTTTTCAGTTGTTTTCAGTTGCCTTTCTTGAAGACTGAGCCCAGACAGCATGTGAAGAAAGCTCATTGAGCAGTATGGAATGGACCTACAGCCGTAAATGAAGTGAATGTCTTACAGTGTTGCAACTCAAACAGCATGAATAAATGCTGTTTTTCATTAGACATGGACTCTCTCCCTCTAGATATCCATTATTTAGTTCTCTTGGAAACCCTTTGCCCTCCTCCACCTATTTCTCACAGATGAACTTTCAGCGCAAATAAGAAAAATAAAACATCAAAACTGCAATTACTTTTTTTTTTTAACCCACAGCTGAGTCGTATTGAAAACCTTCTGATGTCCATTTCTGAAGAGGCAATTGGTCCCAGCGGCCGCCTGGCTGCTCATCACACCTCTATTAGCACTGGAGCCAAATACTGCTGCAATTACTATCACTGTCATGGCAGACACAAGTGGCACAATCCTGGTGATTAGAGTCAGGCTTTGGCTCACTCTCATGGAAATGCAGACACTCGCACACACACACACAGTCACACACACTCATTTGGTAGTTGTAACTTGGCTAAGTGAACGCTCCATGGCTGTGCTGCACTCAGCCACCTGCTGCCGTCTCCATACCTTCACTTCAGGCAGGATCGTAACAGTGCTTGAGACATTAGACATTAGTCATTAATTGAGCTTAATCGCCTCATTGTTTAATTGTCTGAGACCAACCTAATGATTATGCCAAACTCAAGTACACCAAACACCTGGCTGCAATAAACCGGAAGCCGTGAGTTTCTTAAAGTAAGGATGAGGACTGGAGACGGGTCACAGGCTCTCCTCTGCTGGGTCCACCTGTGACGAGCAGGTAACTTTTAATGACCCCTGGACAAGGCTGAACTGTAACTCAGGGTTTTAAACTTTATAAACTCACACATTCACACACTAAAAGATAGTCAATGTGTGTATCACTTTTCATGAAAATCACTCAGTTTTATACCTTTGACATTACAGTGACATGATGTAGTTTATTCTAGGATGAATTCAGGGCTAAGATGAAAACTGGGATTAGTGTCCAGGAGTAAAAACAAGCCCTGTAATTGTCCTCAGACCCACAGTAATACAAATATGTGTGTTTTTGTGCCTGGAGCAAAATTCCAATTACCACAACTATGGCATTTTTGTTTGGCAAGACAGTGACAGTTGGCTAAAGTCTCCAGGATTTTGTTGGTAAGTGTTTGCACACACATACATTCACACATGTCCTTTATTGTTTCAGTTGGTTGGATAATGATTTGGGAGCCACTGACGGTCTGATCGAATGAGAAGGCCATGTGCATAGAGGGATGGAGTGTGGTACGATGAGAGGAGGGACACATGGGGCTGGGCGGCGGCAGTTTTTAGGGTTATTGGGTGGACGTCTGCCCACCCTTTGTGCTCCAAATCCGGGGGAATCTGCTGGCCATTGTGGCTCCCTGCTTGTTCACCAGCCAGAGAGCTGAGAGAGGGGATTTCAGCTCCGCAGAGCCGATGACAAGCAGGTTTTTTCAAATTCGTCACTCTACTGGGTTTCTCTCTTGCTCTTTTATCCTCTCTGTCTTTTCTCTCTGTCGCTCCGCTTTGTTCTGGATGCAATGCACAGTCAGCCCCGGCCAGCTATAGTATAGTAATCTGGGAGTGACCGAGGTTAGTGATCCAGTGCTGGGGTCTGATTTAGGTTTTAGGGGTGGCACCTGTGCCTATTGTGGAGAATGTGCTGCAGCTTATAGAGCAGGCAGTTTAGCGCTAGGCCTACATTTTCCCCCTATTTCGTCTTGGTTAACAAGCGAGTCAGAAATAGCTTGCATGCATTTAGACCAGGCTATTTTTGTTGCGTTAAAATCCATGCTTATCCTCTTATTACCTGCACAGCCCTGTTTTCCCTCCAAATTGTCAGCATGTAGAAGCCTCTGAAACAGCAGGGAGACTGTCAGACATCAGACAAGTCTCAGCTGAAACCAATACTAATGAGATTCTTCCAGGTGAGTTACCAGTGTCTCAGGGCAGGATGTCGCACCAACTTCAGGTGGAGAGAAAACAACTATGCAAATATTTCTGATATGACAAATTTCATTAAATCTGGTCTAAAACTTAAGTCAAATGAAATGAGAGATTGAACAGCGTACAGTGATATCGGTTTTATGAGAAAAACATGGCTTTAAGCAGGACCTTCAAACATTAGAGAAGTCCCACTTTATACCAGATGAAATTGGTTGTTGTGAGGAACATTTTTGAGACTCCTGTAGTCACTTCTGTGCCACTCTGCCATTTAATCAGAGTTTGATAGAAATAAAAAATGCTCGAGTACTTTTTGACCAAAAAATGATAGCTTTGAAATAAAATCAATATGTTGACCTTAATGATGCTTGTTGGATGCAGTAGCTAACCATGAGATGTTCACCAACAGCAGCACATGATACTGTTTCTGAAAACAGGGACTCATTTGATTCAGTGAGTGTCAAAAGTATCACTTCAAATAATAGCTCACTTAGTTCTCTCAGAGATTTGTGTGTGTATTGCTAGTAGCAGCTAATGTAGCCTTGTGGTGCTAGCCTCAAACAGGTATGAGGAGCGTGTATCAGATGCACACTTTAACTCTACATATTGTTTTAACCGTCAAACATGAAGTCTTCAGCCCCAACGGGCGCTGACTCAAGTGACATCACTGGAGTCATCTTATTGGAATTTTCTAACTATCTCTGAAGCCAATAAATGACTTCCTTCCATCCATCTATCCATTTTTATAACGACCTATCCTTAGCAGGGTCACAGAGGGCTGGAGCTGAACCCAGCTGACATTGGTCGGGCAGATAATTAACACCTTGGACAGGTCAGCAGTTCATCACAGAGCTGACACATAGAGACAAACACCCACTCACACCTTTGGGCAACTTATAGTCGCCAATTATCCTAAACTACATGTCTGTGGACTGCAGCACGAAGTCAGAAGAAACCATACAGACACGGGAAAAACACACAAATTCCACAAAGTCAGGGCAGGTTTGAACCCAGAACCTTCTTGCTGTGCTGAGATGCCCCCAAGAAAGACCTTATAAAACTTTTCCACATATGCAGTCGTTCTCCTCAATACTTAAAGACAGACTCTGAATTTCCCTATAAAAGATTATAAATGTATATAAATGTATAAATGTGTTATTCTTAGTGGTAGGAAAAATATTTAAATGTTTTTTTATGTTGTACATCATCATCAGTTTGGGTGCTCATGGACCGACACTTGTGGAGGAAAACCGATGACATTTAAATGCTCTCTCCAAACTCGAGCCTCGCCCACAACTGTTGCTTACAAGAGTTTGGTCTGATCTTCAGACCAAGGCTCAAACATGTTTGGGACTCAAATGAGAAATATGTTGTGCAACAAAATTGGTGGCTAGGGTATCAGAGTAGTGATGCATAAATGCATTTTTTTGGCATAGCATTTATTTAAACTCTCTTATTCCTTTTATGTTTTACGTTAGCATGTTAGCTTGCAACTGCCAGTAGCAGACACAGCACCAGCGGTTGTGCTAATGTGATCTCATACTCTCTGCACTGGCACGTCCGCTCTGTGCTTATAGTTTCAGGTTTCCTTGCCTGTGATAGGCTTTTAAATCTGTGATGTAGCAAACCTAGCTTGCCAGGGTTGTGTTTAGATTTAAGATTTTAGGTGAGTGCACAGACACCCCCCTTCCTCTGTAAAGGAATGTGAAAAAACCTCTTAAGTGACAAACTTTGTACAGATACCGTCAGCACTGTAAAGGTCTGACATTTTAGGGAACATAAACTTGTGAAAAACACATCTTTGAGTTAAGGGCAACTTAAATGTTCAAAGACTGAGCACATTTCATTTGGAGCATGTTGTTTAGCTTAAACTCACTTCACACAAGTGGAGTGAGCTATATGGGCTCGACTTAGTTTAGCGTTAGTGTTGGTGGCTGTGTTAAAACATGTAGTACATTGCTTATTTAACTCATTTGCTTGCTGCTGATAATGGTAACAGACAGATTTTAAGAGTAACTGAGCTGGTTACATCCTTAGTTTATCAAAGCAGTTATTTTTGAAACACAAAGTTGGAAGCAAACACTAAAAAAATGCTGGAGGTTTATGAACTACGAAATTACTGCAGCTAAAAGGGGCGTCCAACACAGAGTTAGAGGTCAAGAACATTTCCTGACATGGGATTCAAAGCATTTTTAGCTTACTTAAAACTATATCCCAGCATGTTGGACACACAGGGAATGATCAGTAGTGAGCAAAGCAGAAAAGCATCTCTGGGGGCGACAATTCAAAAAAACAAATGGGCCTTCCTGGTGTTTTCGGTGTATCAGCGCAGATGTGTGTATGTTTGTGTGTGTGTGTGTGTGTGTGTGTGTGTGTGTGTGTGGGTGGGT
>JAUZTA010000014.1:9950911-9966693 GCA_034780835.1 Ctenochaetus striatus | reverse complement strand
GCTTTTAGCTAGCCAGTATTTCTGAATTACATTATTCATGTCTTTTAGGAGAAGCTTGCAACCGTAGTCCAATACTAATTTACCAAAAAAATGACCTGTTGTACAGCCTCCGTGTGTGTGTGTGTGTGTATGTGTGTCACATGTACATGTGATTCCCTCTGCTTCCTGTCTTTCCTTTGTGCTGCCTGTGATTACACTCTGAGCATCAAGCCGCAGTGCTCCTGCTGCAGCTGAACGGCTGAGGAGGCCGCGGAGCTGAGGCGACCACAGAGCCCACCACTTCAGCTCAGACAGAATTGGATCGATCCTACACACACCTCTCCTTTCCTCCTTCTTTCTCTTTCTCTCTCTCTCTCTCTCTCTCTCTCTCTCTCTCTCTCTTTTCTCATCACCTCTGAAGTGTTGAGAGTGTGAGAAGCCACCCTGAAGATCTCATCAAGGATCCAATCAGCGCGTGAATACAATCTCTTCTTGCGATGCGATGATGGGGGTAAGAGACATCAGCAGAGCCTGTCTGGAGCGAAAAAATCTCTGCATATGCAAATTGAACTAAAGATTTAAATGGGTTTGATGTTCATAAGAGTATCTCTGAGTAGTAAAAAGGCTTGCAGGGAAAGAATATGTGCAGATTAGCCTATTAATATTTATAGATGTAATTGGTTGAGCTGTGTGGCATGAGGCCTTGTTGCGCCCGGTGTAATGCAGACCACGTTTAGACCTAATCCAGGTGGGTGCTCTTACTGCCTCTAACAGGGAAATGGCCGGCCATTTCAGGAGGAAGCTGGATATCCTAATAATCAGGTAAACTAATAGCGGGCGGTGAGAGTGTTTCCTTCCGGAGCTCTTGGCATGTCAGTCATTCACAGAATTGCTCCTGTCTGGTCTGTGAGCCATTTTAACTCAAGGGAACATGCCACCCCCCCCACCACCACCACCCACAAAACACACACATACACACTCACACACATTTATTTAGAAAAGGACCACACGGGCCCCTTCGGATAGCTCGTAGACCCACGAGGAGGCTCCCCAACCATCGTAGGGACCAACCAGACGCTCCAACGAACACACCTCCTTCTTCTCAATTCTGAACAAAGCGTTCCTCAGTCCAAAGTGGTTAAACTGTCATTTCAAATCGTCTGGACATCGTGATTACCGGCATGGGAGGAATTATATATTTAGCTTTATGTCCATCGCCATTTCCTCCCCCCACCCTGATCTGAAGTGACTAGCCAGTAGTGCCCTCGATATTACTATCTCTGAGGAGTTTAAACCTTCCCCCAGGAGACAAGTGTAATCAAGGGCTGCCAGCAGGAGAGAGGGAGATGGAGGGAGGGAGGTGGGGGAGGGAGGGAGGATGAGAGGTGTGGGGAGAGTGGTGTGAGAGACCTGTAGGGATGTGTAGTGGAGGGAATGACAGTAGACCCAGTACATTACAAGTACACCTATACATCTCAGTCCTAATAAATACTAAATTACCCAGTCAGGTCTTATTCAAAGTGGGAAAAAAGAAAAATCTCTATGAATGATCTGCTGGTTTTTGATACATGAATCTGTTTTTTTTCTCAGAGATTTGCTAGTTTATCTTATTACCACTTGCTGAATATATTTTCTGCTTTTGTTGTTCAATTTTTTTAATGACTAAATGTAGGGACTGTAGCATACACTTGTCTTTGATAGATCTGTGCGGTGTTGCTGCGACGTCTATAAATTTTGTAAATTTGATGACGATACCAGATAAAAAAAATTATTCTTGTATTAAGTTCTTGCAAAAAGTTATTGTGCACTGGAATGCCCCTCACACTTGTTTCTAGAAAATAAAACTTTTAGGGCTCAGCTGTAGACAAAACACACTTGTGTAATAACCGTTTTAATTGAGTCCAACTCTCATGTGCTGCAGTTCAGCAGGAAAAAGCATGCGCTGCAGACTGTAAGGAAAAGCATGCATGTGCACGTACGTTAACATACCGTTCATTTAGATTTATTTATTGAGTTTCTTTTGGTCAGAAAAAAGTTAATATCTTTTCCTAAACTCTTTCCATAATACACTGCTAAAAATAATTGTCCCTCAGTAAAACCATTCCCCCACCCAAAGCCTCCAGGATCTCATCTATCCTGAAGAGACTCATTCATCCTCCATAACGTCACCACTTGCTCGTTAATAAAAGTGACCGTTAGGAAAGCAGATGAACGCTGCCAATGGATTGGACAGGAAGCCAGTTAATCTGCAATCCAATCCGGACTGAGTCTAGTGAAACCCAGCTCAGCTTGGCTGACCGAGGCCTGAGAGGAAGGAAGTGAAGGACTCAGGAAACAGTGTTCAGAGCTTTCACCAGTCATATCCATCACAGCGCACAGTGATGGAAGCGTGTGTGTGTGTGTGTGTGTGTGTGTGTGTGTGTCTGTTTCACCAGTCATATCCATCACAGGACTCTGTCTCCAGGCCCGGGCAAGAGAGCTGGAGAGTCATTAGAGGGGTTGGGCTGCAGGCTGCAGCGCTGCACTTTAACTAAACATCTTTTCCTTAAAATAAATGCTTCCAGGTTAGCGTGGGTCCCGGAGAACCCAAGTCGCCTCGCTTTTGCTGCCACTCATCTGATCCCAATTACCAGACAGAGTGGGTCAGAGCCAGCAGAGACTATATGGATACAGACTGAAGTCGTGTGTTAGACTCCGGTGAGAAGCTACGTGTGGCATCCTTTTGGCTTAAATCAACACATCACCGCCCTGCCATGTCCCATCCTCTGTGTGGCTATGCAAAATACACCCTGTGCTTTAAAAAAAGTATTTTATTTAGCACAAGCAATTGCACACATGAGTATGATTATATTATATTGTTATATATATATAACATATTTTATATTTAAGGTTAAGTCCTAATTGGCTTTGAATAAGCAAGTATATGTATAATGACTTGAGGACATTACTAAGTGGATATGATGACTTATCTGCAATAGAAATCCAACCACAAAGCCGCCTTGAAACCTGTGTAACTGCCAAGATAAGAGAGCAGAAAAACAGCATTGACTGAAACAAGGTAAGATAAGATAAGATGAACTTTATTGATCCAACAACCGGGAAATTCCCTTGTTTTCCCATATTTCACAGCTTTTGCTCTTAACTGTAAACATATATGCGTGCACTGTTAACTGTATCTCAACAATAGGAAAGTCATACAATCCAGGTAAGGAAAGTTTGCAAATTTGCATGTACTGTCATGTCATGCAATGTCCTACCGTCCTTTTGTTCATGACTTAGTCATGTCATATCATTTTCCGGCCCACTATTATGACAGGTTATGAAACAGACATGAAATGTAACCAATTGAACTGGTGATTAGGAGCCCAAATTAACTGATTTTGTGACAGTCAGCACAGCTTTCAAACTGAGAATTTGTATTCATCTACACAAACTGTGAGCATGAATGTTTTATTTTTTGTTTTGTTTTATTACCAGAGTCTCTTGTGTTGCCTGAAACTAACCACCAACAGGATTCCCATAAGAAAAGTCTTGTTCATTGTATCCATTTCTATAAATACTTTTCATCTGTTCATGTTTGGATGAAAAATTGCTGATCATTTAATATTACATAGAACTCTAGATCCTCTATCTTGACTTGTATTGTCAGTTTATTGTATTCTCTCTATTGTCTGTCTGTGCTGTTTTATTAAATAAAAAAACATTTTTTATTTTAAAAAAGTGGAATACACGCCCTGTTATAAATGAAACTTATTTTTGTTATAGTATTATCTTGTTTTTTACTTTGTTTGATGGATGACGGTTACAAAAACACACTTAATGCACAGATATCATGTGTTGCATCACTGTAACAGTTTACCAAACTCATAAACCCATTGGATTTTCATCTCTGCATAAGAGCAGATATTATGCTTGAATATGAAATAGTTATTCAAAGAAAATTTGAATATAATAAATGCTAGATTTAACTCTATCCAGCATATTCGCTGCATTCACTCCAGTCATGTAACATGTATGAAAGTAATCTGATCTTAAGAGGAAGGAAGAGAAGAAGAATCATGATGATATATGTGTGCTTGTGCGTTTGTGTATTTCTGTGTAGACAGTGTTCTTTTACATTCATACGTTATTGCATAATTGTTTCCTGATGGTCTCCTGTTCCAAAGAATATTAATTACCAAATGATGAAACCGCCTCTTCGGTCGGGGAGGTTTAGGTTGAAGGAGGAAATGGGGGCCGCTCATGTAGGAGACTGTCCTTTTTGATGGGGTTAACTCTCATTTTGTGTGTATATGTGTGCAGGTTTGCATGTTGTGCATGTGTGGGTTATCAGGATGAGGCATAGCTATGTCTGGGAATTGAGTTTCAAGAGGAGGCCTTATTTTTCAGATTGCATGGATGATGAGAATACTTTGACCAGCTGGAGGAAGCGGTTGTGTTTTTGGCACCAATTAATACATTTTTCCCAGCTTCAAAGAAAACAATCAAACAACAGAATAATCTGTGCATAATGTGCTGCTCTTTTGACCAAGACACTCCTCTATAGGGGGATTTTTAGTCTTTTCGGTTTCAATAAAGTCGGGTATGTGAGTATTCAGACAAGCAAAGAAAAGTACACACATATTCCAACTTAACCTGACTGAAATCTGTGCTGTTCAGTGCTTGCAGCCTGATCAATATCTATTATAGATCTTATTGTCTAACATGAGATTATATTTAAGAAGAAAATCACTGTGATGCCAAAGACCAAAACATATTAAAAAGTAATTACACAGACATCATAAACCACCTAAATAAGACAACAAAAACTAGAGAATTAATAAAAGAAGGTAGGAAAGAGAGAGTTACTTCTGAAGATACTTTCCTTTCTTTAGAATCAAAATGGCTGCAAAAACTGCTTTATTCTTTGTATGTTTTTTGTTCAAATAATTTTTCCTGTGACCCTTTAATTTCAGGATTACTCCCATGGGTGAACATTATTTCATGGATTCAGCTGAGATCAGATCAGTTTCTGACATCGAGCCTGCAATGAAAGGAGTTTGGTGCCATCTAGTGAACAGTTTTCTTATTTTTTTGGCTGAAATAGAGGTCTTGTAGGCTATTTCATAATATAACAATAACATTAACATTAATTCATCACTAATGCTATTATTTACACCTGTTGAAAACAAAAAATGATGTGGTTTTGATAAGCAATATCTCAAATATCAGTTCATCAGACTTCAAATGTGATAGTTTTCTCATTTGGCAAAAAAAAAATAGCTGCCATGAATTCAGTTTATTTCATTTTAGAAATAGGTTTTGTTTTTGAGAAAACGGTAGATAAACACTCTACAGTGAAACCACTTCCCTTCTCTTCATTAAAATATTCCCATAGGTCAGTTTTTGCAAAATATTGCGACACATTTGGTACTTCCCATGACTGACAGTACTTACAGTAACCCCTGAATTTGACGTGTGTACAGAAACTGACCTAAGTATTTTTCATAAAAGTACTAAGCCCTTGTATTTGTGATCATGTTTACTGTGATTATGTTTTATTATGCTTTTGTCCAGGAAACCAGGGACAAACTGGGACAATCTCACAGTTTCCTGATCCTCTTTTCCATGTAATGCCAACTGATAAATATTTTTCAGACTGTGTCAATGCTCCTAAATTTTTCACCAGTTCCTGAAATAAAAGAGAGACGATCTGGGATTCGAGGTTAAGGGGGTTATTCATCAACTTGCTGAGCTTAGCAGAAAATCTCACAAGCATTGTCTGCATACGTGCAGAGTGAAGAAGTTGTTTACTGGTTATGAGCGGCTGCTGATGGAGGCAAATAATTCGCAAAGCCAGGAAGCATGACCATGAGCAATGTTGGAGGATGGTTTCGCTTTCAACTTCTAAAATGTTTATTTTAACAGCAATAGCTTATTGGCCCGAGTTTCGCCCTAGTTTCTCTTCTCCAGAAAATCTGCATGTTTGTCCTTTGACTCTCAAGTATGGTGGACTTTTTTCTCGTGCATACTGTGAATGATAAAATGTAACACAACACAAACACAAATATTGTAAAAGTAAGTAGAGTGTGATAATGTGGTTGGCATTATTGAGGACTGAGCATTAAGATGCTATAAAGAAAAGTACAATGGAGAAGTTCATATTCACTCAGTGTGTGTAATGTACTGCAAACTGTACTAATTGGAGATTTCCAGCTGCTTGAGTGCAGCAGAACAAGATGTTAATACAACACTAACCTGACATTTCTAATACTCACTCTCCTTTTTAGCTGTTTTTGGTCTCCATCAACTCCCAAAAAAAATATATGACACACTGCCCTATATGTTAACCAACAAGTCACATACTTTGTTTGTCTGCTTGTGGAGTTTGTGTTAATAAGTGTTTTTTTTTGTTTGTTTGTTTTTTTACCAAAACTACCAAAATTCTGTTGCTTTAAACAGATACCATTAAGGACTGTGAGAGAACCATTATTCTTCAATTAATAAATTCTGGTTAACATATTGCATAGCATCTGCACAAGTGAGGATTCTGTTGCGTATAACAGATTCTTTTCTATCCAAATTTCCTTTAAATTGGCTGTTCAACATAAAAATCACATCCATGTGACTATGAGAAGCTAAGTCTTCTGCAGCAGCAGGGCTTTTTTTCACTTGCTCCAGTCTGCCCTCTCATGTCCCCACCAGCCTTGAAAGGGCATCGTGACCCACTACCTGTAACAAATATATGACCACATGAAATGTTTGAAAACTGTCAGTCTGCTTTAGAGCAAGTATCACTTCTCGATTTACAAGGTCAATCAACCCCTTCAAGAAAAAAATGTGAGAAGAGCAATTTAGGCAGGTTCCTTTCTGAACACATCTGAAGGTTGACGATGCAGTTGTTAAAGATGACCTACATGACTACATGAGTCAAAAATGCATGATAAAGGAAGACAACATGCTGACTGAGGGAAAATCTGAATTACTCATATGCATCTGATGAGATGTAACATCTTACTGTTCCTAAAAGTCAAGAACATATGCAATAAAAGAAGTGTTGTGTTTTTTTTTTTGTTGTTTTTTTAGATCAAATGTTACTGGAATCAGCGAGGTCTCTTGACGGGAATACCAGAGTCACTTCCCCTTTCATTGAGAGCACATGTGTTGCTTTGCTTGCAGTCTAGCAAACAACCCTGACAATGAACTTTCTTCCTCTGGGGGGCTGATGCAGAACAGAAACAGAAACGGCGGCTATCATTAATCAAGTGTTTGAAGTATTAGCTCTGTTGAGAGCTGAGAGTTTAATGTGTAGCTGAAACCATGTTTAGGGGTTTCGTTAATAAAGGTGGATTACCAATAAGTATCATAGAGTTTCTCATCCCGCAACCATCAGGGATTCAGAAAATGATGTAACCGTTAAAATATCTGTAATCTTCCAAGTCAAAATGACAACCAGGGCTGTCAAGTAAAGAACAGTATAAAAAAGTATTTATTGAGTTTTCATGTGTTGAATTCATTGCATTATGCAACATACAGTATGAGTTTTTTGAGCTTTTGAACCAGTGTAAAAATGCATTTATACAATAAAAATGTTTATAAAAATATATAACAAGTGCATAAAGTCTTTGTTGGTCACAAACTTTTGTGTCCTCAGTATTTAACAGTTTGTGTTTGGAGCTCCAGCACTCCTCTTGGTCCAACTGTATTCTTGAGCGATGGGCAGTGTCCTGGGCAGGCCATGACCAGAACCCTGCATCTTTCTTTTCCATCTAGAAGAGTCTTTAATGACTTATCAAAAGCTTTGTCCCCTTCTCTGTACCCATCCAACAGCAGCAGAACCCTACTGGTCTCAGTTAACACAGTCTTCAGTTCATCCTCTGTTGTCTTTTCCATGAGAGAGAGTTGAGTCATTATTTCCTGACCCAAGTCGCCTCGCGCTTTGGTGCAGTCGACATATAAGAGAAGCTGGATAGTGCTGAGATCGAGGACATTAGAGGGGGAAAATGTGGGCCCTCCAGTCCAAGAGGATAGCAGGATATGAGCTATGGTTGTCTTTCCGCTTCCTGGCGGTCCCTCAAGAAGAAGTGCATCTCCAGGTTCTGGGACTAAAGCTTGAAGATTCACAGGCTGCTGCTGACTGAAAAAAACAAAAGAAACCAAAAAAACAGGCAGACGTGAGTGCAAATTAACCAGGTCTGTATAAGTATTAAAAAAGTAGACTTAATCTCTATCAGCCAGCGATGTCCATACTAAGCTCCAACACTTAAGTCAATAAGGAAGTGCCAAAAACTGCAGTTCCTCCAAAGGCCACTTGAAGCTGAAAGCGACAATTTTCAGAACCCCGTGCTAAAGTGCCCAACTTAACAGTAGAAACAAACATGTTTACAGAAATGTTAAAAAAACAATTTTGGTCTCTACATCTAGCTTTCTTGGTCATGACAAACAAGCATGGGTTAAAATTTTACACAAAATACTGGTTTAAACTATATTAAAGCTTAAAGTTATACACAATTAATGGCATGCTTGCTCTGAGTGACAGTGACTGCTGGTACTAAGTGCCATTCTTCCAAGCTCCGCCCTCTTGTCCATATATGGTCAATTATTTATCCAAAAAACAAAAGTACAGACATCTACTGTACTTTTAGGGGAGTGATCAAACAGAAAAAAGATATCACTAAAAAACATTTGAATGTTTTGCAATGAAAAGCTTTAATTGTTACGATTACTGGAAAGGAAATTGAAAAAGCAAACTCTCACATTTTATGATCAACTCGGAAATTTTTTGGTTTTGACTCACTTGTTTCGCAGCTCCTTCACACCAAAAGCGTCAAAGTGATGTCTTTCATCCTCACTTAGAACAAATTTAGCATAGTGGGCTCGAACTAGCTCCCCCAGATTTTCCTCTATGCAGCCTACAGACAACAACAAAGACCTGATTATGATCATATCCACGTCATTTGATGAAGATGAATCAAATAATCCAGTGCTTAGATGTTTCCTTTGTGTTTTCTGTCTTGCACGGTAAATTTCCTGTAAGGCTCACAGGGGTAGCACAGGCTGATATTTCCACTCTCAAGGTAATTTTCATCAAAGTGAAACGAGTTTTGTAACAGAAAACTACACACATCTGAAGGAGACATCTACAAAATTTGTCTTTTGTGAGGGTGGAAACTTGTTAGCATTCTGTCTAAGGAAAGCGTTGTACTAATCCTGCTTTTCACCTTTTTTTATTAAGCACTAAGAAAAAAATAATAAAACATATCAAAAAAGGTGTACCATCAAAGCAAATAACTGTAAAAGAGCATTTTGAGCACTGAAATACTGGCTGGTGAAAAGAAATGCCAACTTGTGACCGAAAAATTGTGACTTTTTTTTTTTTTTTTTACTGTTTTCTGACATTTCTTAAACAGTCATTTTAAACTGAGAAAAACTGGCAGATTAATTGTTAATAAAAATAATAAGTCTTTGGTTTGACTAACATATAAAAAATTCAATGGCTCTTTAAGTCATAAGAGTCACTTACCATGACTAAAATTTATCTCCTCGTTCTCTTTATTTATTGGAAGGCCTGATGAAAAAGAACAGCACCGTTAGACTAAAAAAGACTAAAACAGAGCACAGAGACATTTAAAACAAGTACTGAATCAGTTTTTATAACAGCCATTTGTTAGTGAGTTATTTAATTATGATTACAGTGGCATATAATAACTGTTTTGTAGCTCTATAACTTCAATAGATTGAACATGAAACAGATGTACATAATATCGCACAGCTCTACAGTAAAGGGGATCTTTGCACTTCTGTATTTAAGTGAATAAGTGACCAGTCCCTGTAAGAACACCAGCTTTTGCATTCTGTAAATGGTCAATTATAGCTATTAAAAAGTTATTTATTCCTCATGTGACCTTTATAGAACATTTCGCAAGTCAAACTTTGGCATCACTGAACGCGTAACTTGACAAAAATGTCAAAGGAAGTCACTTGAGTTCTAGCCTTTTTTTTGTGGAAGCAGAGCACTGGCTTGCTAAAAACTGAGAGCACGCACCACTTCCTCTGAGGGGCTTTAGCAGGGCTTTTTGCAGACTTTTCTACGGATTTGATACACTTGAATATGATTCATGAAACAAACAATTTTTTTCATGAGTAAATTGCTGCATAGCTGATCTGGTCGCAATATAAATGCAAATAAGCAAAACATTCACTTTGGAACGGGTGACAAAGGTAAGAAGTTGAATCATTGAGGAGAAAACTATGATCAGAGTTTCAGGGCACCCCTACATAAATGATCACAACCTTCCTTGTGGGGATTGACAGAAACTGAGGGGTCTTTAATTTAGAGAGCGAATGTTTCACAAATGCCTCATCATCAATTTGACTACACACAAAAGAGATCTATTAGTTGCAAAACATTGTTCGTTGCCAACACATCACAATAGGCTCCTTTTTTTGGCTGTTGTTACCACTGATGATGTTAGGAATACTTGGCTGTACAGTAGCACAACCTTTTAAGTGGGTGTGACATTAAATACATGCCAGGTTTGTTTGTTTGCGTGCAGTAAATTGTTTGGCTTTGTGTGACTTACAGTCAGCAGCAGAAACAGGCAAAAGGTTCCTGGTACTGGAGGCTCGAGATCCTGTAGGAAAAAAAACATTTCTATTATTTTTGATTGTTGGTAGGAGGTGTTTGTATGTATTTAATCATGGACAGCTCTTAAGTGCAAGAAAGAGCTTCATTCAAGCAACTCAGTAGCATCAAATTTAAAAAAAATATCTGTTTTAAAAGCATCAGCTTAGCTTTTTGAATGTTTGACAGAACCCTTATATTGTACATATGGGGTGGCTTGAAATGTACTATATGTGCTTTTGTTAGTACATTCATTGTTACGCCTCTTGTTTTTGAAAAGTGCATATGGGATTTTAGTTTTTAGTAAAATTGTTAGAGATTGTCAGTGTGCTGTATTTTGATCATTTTCTTTCAGAGACAGGAGTCTGCAAGCCTGCACACATGTCACAAATACTCAGTAGTGTGTGAGAACTTTACAGAAATTACAAACTGGCACGAGTTTAAAAATACACTCCGTAAGTTTCCGGACCCGTAACTTAAGTGAAACTGCTTATCTTGTTCACGCATTCTTACACAGAGGAACAAATTACAGTATAAGCTTTTGACTGAAATGATAAAGGTGTTTGTTTGAACGGTTGTACAATCAACATACACAGGCAATACCGAAAAACCACCCATGCATTTACAAATAACTTTGAATTCCCCTGTCACGCAAATCAAGATCGAGCTGGGTGTTTCCACATAGTGGTTGTGACACATGTCAAGGCCAAAACGCAATGTCATGCTCACATGAAAACGTACACACCGAGTCACATGGTGATTTATTCCCTAAAAGGCAAATAACAAACATAATGGTGCCAAGTTAAACATGTAAATGCTTCACTGATCACAAATACTTCCCCTTTTCAAAGCCAGAATGACTTGCCTCAGCACGTATCACATGTATCAACTGTTTTTATTTTTAACAGACACAGTTGTTTACTGACAAGGCACAAATTCTTCTTCTTGTTTAACAAGAACAAAAAGTAAGCAACATTAAGACTGCTAGGGCTCCAAAAAAGATAGATTTCTGATGCTGACATGTGATTTTAGCGCTACTTTCACTCTTTGGGATAAGGCTTTAGACAAAGTTTCAGTTCTGGTTTGACATTTAATTTTTATTATGTTTTTTTTATATTATTTCTTTCCTATTCTATTCCAAGATACTGTGATATTCAACGCCATTTTCTCAAGTGGGTTGTGGCTGTGTGGATGCTAACAATGAGGAAATAATTAAAGGAAACAACTGGATTATCCAGTCAAATGTTTGCAAATATTACTTTGGTAAATATCCTCAAAGGAAATTCCACAATCTGACTTTTGGTTGCTGTTGTCAGGCTCCAGATTGAATGCAGCAAAGACAACTGGCTTATATTTGTAATAATCTACTGCGCGTGTCACCGTGTAAAGTGCAATATGGCTTTCTGATTTGTTCAAGACCAATCCATTTGTCACTTGTATTGCTGCGATTTGTCACTTGAATATTTCACCATAGTTGTATATAGAGTTATCATGCATTTTTACACCTGGTGCACACTGTCTCATGTGTCAGTGTCAAACTAACATTTCCATTTAATGTGGATTTTATTGACATCAGCTCATTCTGACTTGGATATTGTGTCTCCAACTAAAACATGCATTCTATACATTCCCGTGTCTGTTGTAAGCTACGTGTATTGAAACTACTGGGCTGCTGTAATGTACTGTTTACATCAACACTGAATCATTGGTTACCTTTTCGTCGTTGATATACGTGCGCTGCAACAATAACGCCGACCACCAAGATCAATCCAATGCTAATTGCAATAATGGCAGCGTTGTTTTCTGCATGAGGAACTGGTATTTCATCTGTGAAAAGAATAAAGAGGGATTAGTGTCAAAATGCGCCCCAAGACCCAGCATCAACAATGCCATGGCCAGGACAAGCCAGGTTTTGGCAATTAATGAGTTATACTCATGCTTTTGAAATGTCTGGCCACTGTGGAAATAACCAGACATACCAGAGACAAGCCATCTATCTTCCTCTTAGTGGTCAAAAACTGAAAAAAATGCAGCTATTAAAATGACTAACGCTTGCTTAATAGTTTTTTTTATAGTTGCACAAGCTGACCAGTCTTCTTTTACTTTCTTTTTTGTTTATCCCTGCTTTAACAGACCATTTTCTCCATTTTTTATAAGGAAAAGTGTCTAAACCATTTAAGTTTCATTTAACAACAAAAAGGTTGTAGAATGAAATGCAGTTGTAGTTCCCTTATTATGATACTTTGAAATGTGCAGCTCCTCAAGTATTAACGTACTGTATACAAATAACAAATAACTATTGTCACACATATAAGCAGAAACATGGGCAGTGTATTTACTCATACACGCAACAGAAACAGTAACACACTTGTAATAGCACTCCTACACACTGCTTCATTATTCAAAGTGTAAGCTAAAACACCTCCTACAGATTTGCTGTAGCAGGGGAATACTTTGAACTGTGGAAAAACTGTGAGCAAGAGCTGACGAGTTCATACATAACAAATACATAAATGCATACATATCCTTTTGTTAGTGGTCACATTGAAAATGGTTTTACAGTAAAGACTTCTTTCGAAAGGAAAACATTACAATAACAGGAAATAGCAGTAGACAATGATGAGCAATTAACTGATGATAATATACACTGGCTTTCATGAAACATCAAAGGCCTAACCTATCAGACAGACAAGTTCAAATTGGGGCAACTCTGCTTAAGTTTAGTTTCATTCACACAAACTGGTCATTAAAAGGTTAATGTGGTTGGTTTCATCACAGTGTTATTCAGAGTTGAGTTGACCCTAAGCGTGCTGTGATTACATTGCAGGCGTGTTAAACCCATGTGTTTGCATCTTTTCTCCAGTCAAATTTTTATAATACGTTCTCTGCAAAAAGTCTATAAGGAAGGAAGTATTTACCTGGAATATGAAATGTTGCAGAGTTGCCATCATTCATAAAGTTACATGTGTAGTTGTTTTTCTCTGATGATCGGACACGTATCTCACTGGTGACTTTAAAAAGCTGGTTTGGCAGGAGTTCAACTGTGGTACTGGGGTTGATACTCTGCAGCTGTCCGTTGCGCCACGTAACAGAAGAATTGGGGTATCCCTTGGACTCGCAGGTTAGCAGCACTTCATCCCCCTCTGCAGCCTTCTGAATGTGTTTAGTCACTGCTTTATAAGGTGCTGGGGAAGAATTAGATAAAAAGAAAATAGAAGTATCACTGTGTGTTTAGAGCAATGCTGCTCTGATATGATGCAATGATTCTGATCAACAGATCTCGATAACGGGAGGATCTTATGGGAATCCAAATTCTTTACCAAATTGCGTAATATTGGTCTTAGATTCACTTTTGCAATGAGTTGTCCCCTAACTGACAAGAAATGACTTCTTTCTCTTGTCAATTAAAAAAACATTCCCAGAACTAAGTCCCTGAAGGCATCAGCTAAAAACAAAACCAAAAAAAATCAAACAAAAAGAAAATACTGCCTCACTGTCGCAGACTCTTACCTCTAACAGACAGAGTCATTTCTTTGTAATCAGCTCCTTCTGCAGTCTGCACAAAACACTGATAGGTACCAGAGTCATTGATCCTGAGACTGGACACCTGTGTGACGAAGAAAGAGAATAGAGTCCTTAGATGTCTTAGTACATGTTATGCCCTCATACACAAGAAGATGAAATGAACTAAAATAAATAAATACTGTAAATACTGTATAAATTGTATAATGTATAAATACAAAAATACCGTTGCATATTCCTTCCTTAAACTCTCATCAGTCAAAGAAATAAGAATACTGTACATTTGTTGGTAACGACGGTGTGTACCTAAACTTCACACAGGGTTTAGATAGCACATTAACTCGTCCACATACTGCTCTATTTTAACAATGACCACTGTTTTTATGTCCTCACTGGTACATTAGTATTTGATGCAGCACTACAACACACATAATAATGGGACAAATGTGATACTGTTGGATAAGCAAGAAAAAGACAGCCTATGCCTCACTGGGGTTACATTACATGGCTAAATTCTGACAAGATGAAAATGGGTCAAGGCGACCACATCACTTCACAAAACAAATGGGGGATACCCTACCACTCTGTGTAAATCTTAACATCTCATTGACAGTACTGACCTTTAACCTGGCCCAGCCTTCTTTTAAAGCATCAGTGAGAAGCGTCACTCGGTCTCGATAGTCTGGATGCTGGGATTCCAGTTGCTCTACTGAATTATACATCGAGTAAACTTCCCGATCGATCCCGTTGGAGGTGATCCAGTGCCAGGTCACCTTTAGGGACTCTTCAGGATTCGTTATAGGCTGAAACCTGCAGCCCATCACAACATGGTCTCCAAACTCTGACTGGTACGTGTTTTTTTCTGCCTCAACAGTGAACAAAACTGCTGGAAAACACAACAAAGTAAAGTCCAGGTTAATGTCAATTTGCTCCACAGCCATGGAACAATGACTGAGGAAGCAACATCAAACTATGCTAACAGGATAATTATACTGTCTGTCAAACAGAAAAAGAAACCTGTTTCTGCCTTTTATCTATTCATAAACCTGGGAAAGATTTTTTTCTAAATACCTGAGAGAGATGGCTGAAACGTAATGCTCACAACTAAAAAAAGGGTCCAGTCCATTGAGACCTAAGGAAGAAAGAAGAGGGAGTTTTACAGATGTTGAAATATTTCAGACATGTTACTGGCAACATGAGTCATTTTACTGAAGAAGGCCAGATGTGAATTCCAAAGCCACAACATGTTTGATTGTTTACTTTACTCATGTAAAACGTGATATGACCACAAGACAAAAGACACACATTGTTGCATGTTCAAGAGACATAAATTGTTTTTTTTTTTCAAATCCAAGCATGACTCAGCTCTGTCACAAGACAGAATTCCTGTGAATCTGACAACACCAATTCTGCAGAACATTACTGCCTTTGAATGAATTATCATTGCCTATGATCAATGATAATAAGCCCTGCCTGTTGTGCTCAGTAAAATCATAGTTTTGTTTATTTAGTTATTACCTCATAGTAAAAACGTGTTGGGAACATGTTCATTATATTTTAGCTAACTGTGTAAGTTTTCAGGCTACAAGAATCAAACAAATAACAAAAAGGTGACGGCAAATCTCATTTAAATTAATATATATAAATAACAACACATACCGAAAAAATTATAAGTGGA
>JAUZTA010000014.1:9926583-9937852 GCA_034780835.1 Ctenochaetus striatus | reverse complement strand
TGTAGCCTGTTTGGGGTGGGGGTGGGGGGGTAATGGACAGTGTACAGTTGTGGAAAGATGCTGGATGTAAAATATAGAAGAGAACAAGTTCAAATCTGCTGCTTAACATGCTTTAGTTGGCTAGATCCCATTCATGTCTTATTAACACAGAACACAGCGATGACCAGCTCAACTCCAAACACTCACACATCACTCATGCTTCATGACTCTCTGTTAAAATATTTTCTTAATTAATTTCTCTTGCTTGAAATGCTTGAAAAAGAAAAGTTATGTTCTGTATGTCACCTTTGCAGCATCACTGAGAATAAATTTTTGAATACTGAATATATGAAATGTCGATCGGTACTTTATGATCCTCATTTATATGCATGGAAATGTTTTTTTTTAAACAATAGGCAGCAACTGCATTCTGTGTTCATACCAGCAAAGGTGAGTTTCACACATTAATGCCACTTAGATTGCCGGCGTTCGTTAACCCCCTGATGACACTACTGCATGCATTTTTTTGCCTTTCTTTTGACCATATTTTGTTTAATAAAAATATATACACACCTGGAATATACAACATAACTTCAAACAATTACATCCATCTACACATAAATGTATTAAATGTTGGTGCATGTTGCCAACTGAAGACAAAACCAAGCCAAATGACAATTATACCTGCAAGAACAAAAACAAAAAAAGAAACAGAAGGAAGCGCCGTAAGTTTCATCTGGTAAAACATCCTGTTTTATCTAAAAGTCAATAGAAAAAAAAGATACAAAACAATCATATTTGGTTTTACAAACAAATGCAAATATATTACAATAGTAGATGTATGTATAACATTGCCTGATAAGCGAAAATAAATTCTGAAATTGATTCTAACTCTGAAGAAACTGACAATCTCTCATTTACCAAAGACTTGACATTGTAAACAAAAACCTCAGGTGGCCCAGATCATCTGTTTAAATGTTATATGTATACTGCTTTTTATAGTGACTCATGATGTGAGAAGGCATCCGTTCTTTGACATTTTGTGTGTTTATGTGTGTGTGCGCGTGTGTGTCTGCAGTCTGTCTTTCATGGCTTTAAACAACCTTGTACAGTTTTTTTCTTTTTTGTAAGTTTGAAAGAAAGATGCTGCTACACAAATCTGATTTTGTTCACGATGATTTTCCACCTCCTAGCCTCAACAATTACAAAAAAAAACCTCAAATCATGAATCCCAGTGAGATAACATTTGGTCCTAAAGCTTTAAACATTCAATGTGTAAAAACAGAAAAACTTAAACCCCCCTTGTGAACACTGATACATTTGTGGCAGATAATGCACATCATATCATATATATTCAACATATTTCTCTATAAAAGGACAGAAAAATACTGACATGAACAAAAGTGAAATAAACTTTAAATAAACAGCAATAGGAAAAAATAACTCACACAACTGGTTCCTACAGGCACACAGTCTAGCCTTCTGACACTGAAAGCATCATGCTGTGTTCATAACAAGTAAACAGACTGGATTTAAAAAAGGCAGTATCATAATTTCCAGAGCTTGTTTCCTTCCAAAACAAGGTAAGACATAAGCCCATGATATAACATTACTAAATACCCATTTTCTGAGAGAAAAATGAGCAATTATTGCTGTCTCTTTAATGTATTTCATTGTTTCCACACTGACATGGTGTAAACATAATTCTTGCACTAAACGCACAATATATAACTATTGCATGTTATGTAACTAGACTTAACTACTACTAGATGTATCTGGATCTTAACATGAAAACAAAAAAAATAGTTTGTTGATGTAATGAAGTAGTGTGGGGTCACTGAAAGTGTTTATTTTATTAACGACCACCATTGCAGATGAAAATTGAACTGACTGACTCCAGCTCTCACAGATGAGATAAAGTATCAGTCTTTTTTAGCTGAACATTTTGTCATGTTTGCTGACTTCCTTCCTCACTCTCTGATTGGTATCCTGGAGGTTAGCAACAGCCGACAAAATGAAATACAATGTTTGCTTGTAATAAACTAGATTTCTGAGTTCAAACATTTTTGGCATCATTTGGGAAAATGTAAGTTCATTAGTCAAAAAAAAAAGGTTCTAGTCATTTGTAGACATTTAAATAGGAAAATGTTACATATTGCGCGTTTAAGTCTGACCTCTACAGTGTGGAAACCTTAAGTAGTCGTAGCAAACTAACAAAGGACTCTGAGTTCTTCTCCTGTTGCCTTCTTAGCTCAGGAAAACAAGAAAAAAATCATCCTCCAAGTGCAATGAATGTCTGTAAAAATATAAGTTCTTTTTTACAAGACTAAAAAAATGCATTAAAATCAGGTGTAAAGGAGTTCACACAGGAAGTGCGGCTGGTGCTTTACATTTATGGTCTGTCCTTTATCAGGCCTGCTCAGCCTGCTCAGTTCAGTTTCTTCTGAAATGTTTCAGTCACACATGAGCAGTGCAGATCAGTGATCTGCGCTCAGGTGGCCAACAGTCTGTTGAGTTTCCCATGGCCTCTTTGGTAAAACAAAATAAGCTGCTTGTTTTACAGATAAAAAACACATAATAAAAGGACAGATGAGTAAAAAAAAATGCTGAACCTGCTGATCATTGATAATATCAATTTTAAGGCTCTAACACGTCACAGTAAGCTGAAAAAACCTTGGATTTTTTAAAAAATCTCATCTCTAGTCCATGACTCATCAAATTTCAGTTTTTTAAAACACAACACGTACAAAAACACACAAGAAAATAATTTATCCTACAATGAAATGCTGTTAAAGGCACCAGAAATCATCTTTTGTTTGATGTTTGAGCCAGATGTAGTGTACGTACTGATCAGATGAATCGTATACTTCCTGTGACAAGAGAGAAAAGTAGGTAAACTGTTTTCCATCATCACGTTCATTAGGCTGACAGACCTGCAGAGCACCACTAGAAAAAAAAAACAAGAATGCTTCAGACGAGTGACTGTGACTCGTGTGTGTAAATGCAGCCATCACAGATATTCATTGTCCTGTTTAAATCTGTGAAGGGCTGACTCTCGGGAGTCGACACCTGGAGGTCAAAGGTTCTGGGATCAATGCTGCTCATCTGTCCATGCTGTCACGTACAGTCTCCACACTGTGGATTAATGTCTTGAAAGTGGGTCGCAGTTTCGGCTCGCTGCTCCAGCACTCTGTCATGATCTTGTGAATCTGAAGGACAGTGTCAGAACGAGAACAATAACAGAGAAAAAATGTAAATAAATAAAGCAAGTACAATTATTATGTTCTACATGAGTAAATATCCTCATTTTACAGCCACGGATTCAGCCATGCTTGCTTTGTTGTTAAGGTTTCGATATATATTTTGGTTCTCTATTCATTAGAGATACAACATGACTGCCCTCTGCAAAGATTAATATAACATCAAAAAAACATAAAATAATATTTTCCTTATTTTCAGTCTTTCCTGCAACATATAAAACTACTCAGTCTATCACTTACATCCTTGTAGACTCAGGTGAACTTTAGTTGATTCACTTGTGAGGTGATGAAATGAGAACCTATTTCTATTCATGTTTTTGCAGCTCATTTTAACACTAACTTTAGAGTTACTGACCTCCTTTGGACAATTATCAGGAGCAGGCAACCGATATCCCTGTTTCAGCAGGTCCATGAGATGGTAGACAATCATCTGGCCCTGCTTTTCATTTCCCATCTTGTCCATAAACACCTAAAACAGAAAAGAAAATAGTTCTTGTTTGGCTTGAGCGAAAACAGCTTGGTGAAAACTCGTCAAAGTCAAAGCTGTGACAAACACGTTGCTGTAAAGTGCTTCCTGTTCTTGAGAGCTCAATCAACTGATTTCTTTAACAGCACTCCAAACTAATTATACCTAATTCTTCTGGCCAGTGTTCTGTGACGTAGTTTGGTTTTCATTATGTTGAAAGTTAGGGGAAATTAAATGAGTAAATTAGAGGAAGTAAAGGTAGAATAGGGACAAGCCTATGTGGCAGGAAAGTCAAGTTGTCAAACTAGAAAGCAAAGGAGATGTGCGGTACCGCTGGTGGGCTGCAGTTCTTGTCACTGTAAGTGAAGAGTTCATAGAGAACGACCCCGAAACTCCAAACATCTGAGGCCACAGAGAACTTGCTCTCCGTCAGCGACTCTGGTGCGTACCTGGAAAAAACCATGACACAAGATAGGCATATACAGTCCATAACATACATGTTAAGTAATGATGCACACATCTATAAACAGTCATTACTGGTATGCAGCGGTATGAAGATGTGGTCTGGACGAATCAAAACAAAGTCACATTTACTTCCTGTATGAATCATATGACTTTGTATTTAACACCTGTGTTCAAAGATGAGTCACAAAGGTTTACAATACTAACCACAACTGCAGATCATCTCATCAAAAACATTGAATCGTTAACCCACTTAAGAATAAAAATACTTCTTTGACTGCTTACAAACACATGCACTGTGTCTTCCTCACCAGAAGATGGGGCTTTCCCCAGGCTCTTTGACAGTGTAGTACTCTTTGTCCTGCGGCAACACCTTGGTCAGGCCAAAATCCCCGATTTTAACCCTCTGCTCGCTCTCCACCAGAATGTTTCGAGTGGCAAGGTCTCTGTGGATGTATCGCTTGTTGGAAAGGTAGTCCATACCCTGAAGCATTGTAACACAGAGAGAGAGATAAAAATGGTTTCTATTTGCACTTTTGTGTGCACAAAATACAAACAGACAGACGATACACTGTATTACCTTGCAGATCTGTGATGCATAGTGCAGCAGTTTCTTGGAATCAAAATGGTCCTTGTGCTTGATGAGGTAATCTCTCAGGCTGCCGTAGGGGAGATATTCCATTATCAGCCGCAGGTTCCTTCGTCCTGCAGAAAGAGACACATAAAGTCTGATACTTATGGGAGAAAATACAACTTGTGAGAAAATCTAGATTTATTCCTCTCACGCTCATTGTTGCCCTAGGCAGCAAATATGGGAACTGTAAATATGTTATTATATATATAACAAAATCTGCTGGGGTGGTGATATCAATTCAAGGGACAGTTGTAGGCTGAACATGCTGGTCAGAAACATTAACCCTGTCACTGGAGTGAAGAAAAACACATTTTTTACCCTCGTAAATCTCAATTAGGGATCCAGATTAATCAGACAATAAATCTGCTTTATCTAGATATGCCATCAAAGAACAGAGATCATTTTATGTTTATATGAGAAAATATTTTATCACTACGCCTTATTTGTGATCTGCTGTCGGTTTAAATTTTTGTTTTAATAACTGTGTCATATCTTTGTAAACTGGGGTGTCACTGGGTATTGCGTACATACATTTTAAACAGTGTGTTCATACCTGCACTATAGCACACTCCTTTGTACTTGACGATGTTTTCATGATGGAGGGATTTGAGAATCTCGATTTCCCGCTCAAAGTCCCTGAGATGCTCGGCGGTGCTGTGCTGTAGTTTCTTCACGGCCACCACCTCCCCTGTGCTGTCCTGCAGGGGGTCATACCTGCACATCTCCACACTACCAAAATTTCCCTGCGGCGTGGGGTCAAATAGAGAATAAAGCACAAGTTAAATGCCTTTTTATAATTGTCACAAAGTATTCCTTATCACAAGAAAAGGAACTAATCATGACTGAATCATCTACAGAGAAAAATGGAAAATAAGATTTCTTCAGAAATTGTTTTCTTTTTGATAAAATGGTCCTGGTGATGCCTCATGGTATATATTGTGGGTATATCTTTGGTGAAGGCTGAAAACTACTGATGGGTCAAAAACTTGCTACAATATTTCAAAATATACAAATAAAGTTGCTTTTCCACTGCCCTTGTAGCACACAAAGTAAAGCCACTCAGGGAAGCAAAAACCACTTTAAAACAGAGTGAGGCTAAAGTTGAAGACAGTTTTTTTTTTTCTCATGCTTTTCAAGTGATCTTTTTTTAATCATACTTGAGCAAATATTTCTATTACAAACAACATAACAAAGTGTGTTGGTCAGTTGAAGTCATTAAATACTTCGATTGAGGTAAACAAGCGTGTGCATGTGAGTGTTCGTGTGAGTGTACTGTGTCTCACTTTGCCCAGCTGCTTGAGAAAGATGAGGTGCCTCTCCTCAAACTGGGCGGGCTCCTGGCTCTCCATGGCCCATGGGAAGCCGCAGCCTCTTGTCCTGTTGGGCAGCATGTCGCTCTCCGCCAGCAACTCATAGTCTGTAAAACAAAAACATGCATTTTTATACAAAATCTTAACAAATCCGAACATGATAAGTGCGTGTGTTTGGTCGTACCATCTCTGCAAGTTTAACAGATCTGCGTGTCAGGTACAAAAAGGGGTTGTGTTGACCCACTGCAAAGTTGTTTTTTTTTCATGTTTTCATCCTACCTGGTGTGAAGAGGCTGTTGAGATCTCTGATAACTGCTCTGAAGGAGGGTCTCAGTGTGGGCTCATAGTCCATACAGCTGTTGATCAGATTGGCCAGCTCTGTCCATTTAGGAGCTGGCAGTTGATGTCTGTCCTCGTAGAACAAGTTCTTCTGCAGAGGAATCAAATCTAAGTAAGAAACTGATTGTTTTCAGACTGAGCTGAGAAACGGTAAAGATAGCAGATCAAAAGTTGGCAGACACTCCTAAAATAATAAACAGAATTTGTTTTCACTGACCTTTTGACTAACTGACTTGAGAAATTGCATGAGTTAAAGGAACAGTTAAACATGTTGAGAAATGTGATTATTTTCTTTGTTCCCAGGACTTAGATTAGAGGTCTGATACTCTTGTTATGGCTGAAAGGTAAATATGAAGCAACGGCCAGCAGCTGATTAGCTTATCGTAGCAAAATGATTCAAAACAGGGAAACCAGCCTCTATCTATAACTTAAAAAAAAAAAAAAACGTAACAAGAACTCAAAACGTTAAACTCAACAGCTAACCTAATGTTACATTTACAGAGAGTTGACTTCACAACTACCAACAAGCTTGCAACACAGGGTATTAGAGGAACAACACTAACCTGCAACATTTTGTGTCAGATCGATTTCTCTGATAGGTTTTTCTCTCTCTGTTACATTATATGTCTGACATAAGGCTCAAAATAAACAGCCACACCCAGAAAAAGCTTTTCCTACATTTTCTAAGTACCAGATGGATGTGTTATAAGTCTCGCGCCATAATTGGCTGCCTGAAAAGAAGTGACATTCATAAATTTTCAACTAGAAGTCTTTTGGAGAAGCTTCATCAAAAAAAGGAGGCACTGAATGAAGACAGGGTGCAGCTTTTTGCCTCCAGGCCCTTCATGCATGTTGACACAATCACTCTCTCCTCATTTTAAACAATTAAATGAAGATGCTGGTGTTTTTCCAAAATGTTTAAATACTCCTCTAATACAGATCACTACATAAATCATTACTCATTTTGTATATGTGACCTTAGAGCCATCCAGGGTGCTGAGTGGTTTCTCTCCACCGCTGCAGATCTCCCAAAGGGTGGTCCCAAAGCCCCACTTGTCTGTGGCTAAACTCAGGTTTTGGGGGTTTTCAATGCACTCAGGGGGAACCCATGGGATACGCTCCACCAGAACTGAGGAGACAAGGAAGCACAGAAAGAAGGAGATACATGAACACAACAGAGGGCATACAGATGGACAGCAAGGAGGGACATCAGTCCAACGCAAGACGACATCAATCAATATTATTCCCTCTTGGGATCACACAGGTGTGAGCCACAAGTCATCTCACAACAGGACATGACATGCAAGCGTGTGTCTCACCTTCTCTGGGTAGCATGGTGATGCTGATACCAGGGTCACTGAGTTTGATGAAGGGCAGACTGCCCGTCGTCTGGTCCTCCTCTCTAATCAGAAGAACATTCTTGGCACAAACATTTCCATGAATGAGGTTCTTATCCTCCTGTATTCAGATAAGGTAGGGAAACATTATTTGACCTCAGCGCAAGCAGATTGCAAAAATGTGTTCTAGGGTAAAAAAAAAAATTAAAAGTTGAAGAGAAACTATTTCTTCTTATCTGAAATTTGTTACATGCAAATGAGTCCGCCCTTTGCAAACTCGAAAATTTGCATGGGGCAGATTACATTATGTCTTACCAGGTAGTGCATAGCCCAGGAGAGCTGCTTGGCCACTTCTAGCTTCCAGGTGATGTTAACACTGCTTTTGTTCTTTTTCAGGTAGGTGTCAAGTGAACCAAATTTACCATACTCTTGCACCATCATGTCTGACAGGCGGAGGAGAAGGAAACAGATTCATTTATCACTATTAGATGAATAGAAAATTTTAAACAAAACCCTTTATATTGCTTTTATTGCTTTAAAGCCTGGGTAAAGCTTCGTTTATTCTTTGTTTTCTTCACTAGTACTTTGGCAGTAGTTATAGGCGGGGTGATTTTGTTGTCATGCAACACCTTTCCCACCCATGTATGTGTTCATTGTGTTTTGCAATCTGGCAATATTTAGTAGTTATTGTTCCACATGCGAAATCTTCAATTTTTATTTAAATATGAACTAAAAAATAAAATTTCTTTGGAATTACTAGTCTTTTGGTCCATGCACAAAACTTTTCTGATTTATTCAAAAAATAGTGAACTCTGACATGTAATGTGTCTGTTGGATCAGTGCTCGAATCTTTTTTCCAAGTCTTTCCGTTACAATGAGTTTACTTTGCTTTCCTCCCCCTTTTTCTCTTTTCCTGAACTCATAAATGTGAATGCTTAGTTTTCCAGAGACATGCCTCTGACGTGTGTTGGCAGTTTTCAGGTAAAGATCAAGATTGCAGGGGCCCATGAGTGACTTGTTGATCCCGAGGGCTTAATCCAGTGAAGAGTGGAACAGTCAGAGCACAGCAGAGAGAAGAACAGAAACCTTTCCTCTCTGTTTGATTGTCAGAGTTAATTGGTGTTCAGGGTTGTGGTCAGTAAATAGATGAGGAGAGGATTAAGTGATGTAATGTAATGTTTTTGTGCTGTTGTAGACATGTTGTGGAGCAACAGCCTCCAATCATCTCGGTTCTTTCTGGTCTCTCTTGTACAGGAGGAAAACAAGCTCTCTGCCTTCTTTTGTGTGTTTCTGTGTGTGTGTGTGTGTGTGTGTGTTTGTGTTGTGGACTTACTCTCATCACCACAAACACACACGCCATAGTTAAGGAGAAGGTGCTTGTAGGATAGCTGGCTCATCATGCTGGCTGCTTCAAAGAAAGACTGTGAGGGAGGAAAACAAGAGAAGAGAGCCTGTTAATTTGTGTCCTCCCTACCCAAAACATGAAACAGGAAATGTTTATTTTTTAATCCCATCCATTCACTCACTCAGTCACTTATTCAATCATTAAGCCAACCTCTGAAAAGTTGCGGTGAGCCTTGTCCAGGACCTTGATGACAACATCTATCTGGTGAATTTCACCGTAGTCTCTCAGTTCCTTCCTCACACCGCAGAAGATCTTGGTAAATGTTCCCTGGCCCAGACTTTCACTCTAAAACACAGATATTTTCAAAGAGATGGAGTATTCTGGAGCCATTTTTTTACTTGTTTTCATTACTACATGACTGATTTTTAAGATCAGTCTAGTATTAGAATGCTGCAAACCAAAGTCACAAAGAGGTTTGCAAAGTCATCTGAAGTACATACTCTAAAAATGTTTTAGTTTTTGACACTGATGCGCTTAGATTGGCATTCTCAGTGTCTTACAACAATATGGAAAGGAATCTAACAGAGGTTGTTTTTGTTTAAGTGTAAGTACCTTTGCCCAATATAGCCACAAATACAACTTCAACCAAAGTCCATTTATAAAATGGTCATTCCAACCTAGTGGATCACACTTTATTCAAACGTGACACGAAACAGAACCCACCAAAACTATCTTTGTTTTTCTCCCCACTTTTCCAACAAGCATTAACTGTGGTTTGATCGAAAAAAAGAAAACCTGAATTCACAGAATTCGAGGGAAAATATTTTGGCTGTGCTTGCTGATTCTCTGGTATTTGCCTTCCCTTTCATCCCCTCTGAATTCACATCTGTTGTGGTAAAATGATCGGTTTATTGCACACAAACAAGACTGAAGTTGCTGAACAAACAAGAAACACTTAGCTGATTGTAAAAACTGGAGAAAAAGAACAGAAGACCGTTTCCGTTCGTTTTATTTCGTTTTTTGTCCAGTTTAAAATGAAGAGTTTATAAGTTACTGAAACCTTTCTTCTCTCCACTTTGGCAAATAAACTCAGAAAAGTGAACCCCTGAACTGTTGGAGACATATCTCAAGTCTAGAAACTGAGGAGCAATTGAAAGAATTATCCGGCTGGTTCATGCCAAAACCCCCCTTAAAAGAGTACTGAACTAATAAATCTACAAGGTGCCTTCCTTCCAGCAGAACTGAGCTGAAACTTGAGCTGCAATCTATCAGATCGAATGGCTTTGCCTGCTTAAGATTCATCAGAATACATTTGAGTCCGACATCTCTTTAAAGTTAGAGCTCAACAAAGTGGCACCTAAGATAAAAACAGGAAGACGTAAAGAACACACTTGTTGATTCTGCTGAGGCCTGAGTGAGAAGACGAACAGAAACACATCGCTCTTCTGAGGTTTCCTGTGACAGACCTGTTGTACAAAACTTCTAGGGTCGAAATAACAAAAAAATGAAATAAATAATAAAAATAACGAGACGGAAACGGACCAGGTGAAAGCTTCACACCCTGTCACGCACCAACACATGTCCTCAGGGACTGCTATTGACACTGAGCTGCAGTAAGTGAATCAATGGAGGAAGTCTTTTTGTTAATGAGAGTGAACTCAATAACCTTACAGTCAGAGTCATCAGTATATTTGGGCTTAACTTACAAAGACACCGGCAACACACTAAGGTGTAATTTACCTTTTGCATTCTAATAAATATTTAGGGCAAGAAATCACTTACTAAAGTTTTTTGATACGGTTGAAAGCCTTTAAAAATGAATATATATCCAAAAGAGAATGCATCTAAACCTATAAACTAATAAAACCTACAAAGGCTGAAAAAACTTTTTGCTTATGCGTGTTTGTCTGTATTTTCTTAAAGAAAGGAGAAGCTTAAGCAGGAAGTCAAAGAGAGTTATCTTACAATGACGAGGTCCTCTTTTCTGATCTTGTGGAAGACCATCTGGCTGATGGCGTGCTTGTGTAGAGATGGAGACAGTGGAACCTCTGCCCCCTGATTATTCCTACCCACCAGCAGGTTGGATTTATCTGAAAAAAGGCAAAACATTTGAAAACTACATCTGGTTTTCACCACA
>JAUZTA010000014.1:9911478-9926483 GCA_034780835.1 Ctenochaetus striatus | reverse complement strand
TTGTACTTCAGTGTGTGACCCTGTGAAACTATAAATTTGAGTAGAAATTGAACAGCTACTGACTGTGTGAGAAGTTTGATTTCTCATACAGTAATATCAGTCTGAATAAAAACCAATGTAGTTTGTTTTTCTGGCCCTCAAGTAAATTTGCGCAAAAACAAAAGCATTGCTTGAAACCTGTTGAATTAATTACTGAATCATTAGTAGTCATCAGCAACTCCATCCAGTCCCCACAGAGACATAATGGTCTTGTTGTGCTGTGAGGCAGTGAAAATCTAAATTTCTGCTCATTTAAAGGGTAGAACTGATAATGATTAAGCGCAATAGACACACATAATACATTTTAGTGCATAACTTAAGTTTAAACTCTATGTATTTCTCATCAGTGGTGAAACATTTATTACAAACACCCCTATAGCTGGATTTATTTTTATGGGGAAAAAACTGTGATATGGGAACAAGTTAATGGGGAAGCTGAATGGAGCTCTATAACTGCACCTGAAGGAACTCAGCATCTGATGTTTGAAAAAAACCTAAGACTCCCATATGCTGGATTTAGTTCCCTGACACTGTGTCTAAAAGCTTAAAGGTGCTTATTAAAACTGCGTGGTCTACACTGTAAATCAATGTCAGTAATTACACTCAAGGGAAATGGTCACTTTAAAGAACATTAAAGAGTCTGTTTTCTTCACTGATTTTGAGGTATCTGATATAAAAGAAGCTTTAAATGGATAATGAACAGCAGCAGGGATTTAAGGGATTTGGAAAAGACACCGAATTAATGGTAACTACATTATAAGATTACAGTGTCATCCTGACTGGCAATAAACAAGAGGCTATTATTTGCCTTGAAAGGAGTTGTTGGACTGGGATCATTTCTGTGCCTTTAGTCACTTTCTTATGCTGATTAATCATGGCTTATGGAAAAATGTTCTTAAGATATTATTTTTAAAAGGATTACTGAACAAGAAAAAAAAGATTAATAGGTCTTTAAAAGTGGAAAAATCTCATTTGTGGAGCAGCTGAGAATATTTTAAATGAATGGAATATGTGCATTTTAATTTTTGTATTTAATTTTTTAAAGTGTTATTTTACCTGTATACATATGTACGTCGGTGTAATATTCTTTCTGTCTATGTTAATAAGTTGACACTAACCTTTTGAAGTGGGTGGGCAGCACTTGGTCAGCTGGAATGTGTATCCATCAGTGCGGAGCGCCTCCTTTTGGTAGCAGTTTAGCAGCTCCCTGAGCGATCCGAAGCTCCTCTTGGCACCGCTCAGAATGTACTGCCCTGCCTCCGTCTTCACAATCTGACAGTGCTTATAGTCCACCATAGTTTCATACTGAGAGCAAAATATTAAAAAAACAGTTCAATGTTGCTGAGGAAGCCAATAATAATATTTTCAAAACAATGTTAATGTGCATGTGGGTGGTCTTCCCACTGATGATGAACCAACAATAAGAGCTTACCCCGACTACGAAGGACATAAAGTACTTATCGTAGTCTCTGGGGCTGCAGCGGAGGATGTACAGGCCTTGATGGTTACCAAAGCGACGCAGCTTACCAACAGTAAACTCCATCCTGTGATCAAAGAGACAGTTTGTGTTTTTTTTGTGTTTGTGCATGCGTGTGGATGTTCATGGTTCTGTGGTTGTGGATGCATGAGTACATGTGCTGTATCTGTGCTCACGTTTGACACTTACGACACAGGGCCGTGACAGTAGCTCTGAATGCATTCAAGAAGTCTTGGTGGAGCCACCTCTTTACACAGATAGTGATTGGCGTCAGCCACCAGTCTGTAATAACCATCAACCAATGAGACGAATGACAGAGCCTCTGAGAGCAAATGGAACTCCAGTTCCTTTGTGGTCAGACAGAGACACAGAGTAGAGATAATATGAGAGAACAACACAGCTACACAACTTCAAAGGCAATAATACAGTAACTATTTCCAACTTTCATTGTAAACAATAAACATTAACTCAATATATTTCTGTTTTCAAGTTTAACAACTTCAGACCTCAGCCAAAAAGAAAAAACTGTTTTCATGTCCTGTAACTTCCCTGATGATCAAAACTGGCTTTTAAACAAGTGTTTAACAGATGTTGCTGTTTATGGAGTACAGCTGCTGTAACGAATTACTTCTAACATTTGCATTGCTAATAAGTGTGTTATCATTTAAACTTATTTATTCCTGCAATTAGCAAGACATATTAGAGCAGTTGGAGGTTTATTGTCCCCAAAGGACAACAGGGTTAACAGACTGGAGTGGATCATATTAGACTGAAACATGCAAACTAAACAAATGTGTGTACTATACCAGAGTCCTGCCGTCCTGTTTGGTGAGGGTAACTATGCGGCTCTCCACGGAGCCTTCCTTATTGGCCTGTTTAATGCTGATGTCGATCACTTCTGGGAAGTCACAGTATGTCTTGAGTTCCTGGAGACATTGAAAGAGAACAAAAAACACTGGTTTGCATTTGCTTTAAATGACAGAGCATGCACACTCATGTATTCTTGTTGTTACTGGCAATTTTAACCAACTCTTGGAGCTCCATCTAATGGTAAAATAACAGCCATGACAGCATCGCAACTGTGGCAGACTGTTGTCAAATGTGTTACCACGGCAACATGAACCCATCTCCCTGTCCTTACCTCCTCTGCTCCCTCCTTCTCTTTCCCTTTTGACCACTGGATGCCCTTGTTACCCATGACAACGATGGTAACCTCCTGTGCAGAGAGGTCAGTCACTTGGAAGCGCTCAGAGTAGAGGGAGGGTAGCAGCATCTCCAGGCTTATCAGGTATTTGAGCTTGAGGTTGCACACCGTGGCCTTGCATTCACTGAACTGCTGGATGAATTTCTTGAAGCGATAGCGGATCCTCTTCCGAGTCAGCATGTTATACTCCTGGATGCGGCTTCGCATGCACCTTGGCAGGAAGGACTTGTAGCTGGAAGCAGGAAGGGGAAATTAGGTGAAGATAAAGTTGGGAATTACGGAAAGAGGAGGGAGTTAATAGTAAACAACAGGAAAAACAAAGAGAGGAGAGTGGGAAGTGATAAAGGAAACAGGATTAAAAAAAAATGTTATGAGGGCTTTGTGCCTGTTCAGCCAGTAAACATGTTGTATCTATAAAAAGTGAATCAGTCAATAATCAACACCAAATCTATTGTATAGGTAATGTAAAACAGTAATAAATAATACAAGGTGCGAGTGAGAAAAGGGCTCCAAGTTACATCATTTGGTCAACATCAGAAAGAATGTGCATTTTAGATATCCTGACTCAATCACAAGCAGGCACAGCGCCATGTAGGGGTCTTAAAGGATCAGCACCAAGCTTAGAAAGAGACAAACTTCATGTCAAGAATCATCAAAGATGACGAAAGTTGTGTCAACAACTTCAACCCAGAGAACAAACAGCTGCCTTAAAAGAAGAAGAGCCTGTACAGGAGATTGAAAAAAGTGCATCGGGTCAGAATTGCAATAAGAGCATGCTAGCGGTTAATGGCAACTCAGGTGATTGCACCAGGTATTAAATATGTGGGCTAGTTACGAAGGAAAAATGATAGGAGAATAAACATTTCAAGTACAACTGCAGTGCGCAAGCATTATGAAGATCAGACAAGCAGAGATAATTCAGTCAGCTGTGTGAACGCACAAAATAAAACTGTGTTGGTCTCTCTGTGTTCTGAAGAGCCTGTGGTTTCACTGTTCTGAAATTTATTCATGAGCTGTACCACTGCACACCAGCAAAACTGCAGGCAATTTCACATTATTCAAGAGAGTGTGCAGCATGTGTATGACAAAAAAAACTGTTTGGAATTTGATTTATCTGAATACTGTTTTGGGATCTAGCCGCTTAATTTGTCCTGTCTTGTCTACTCGTGTAATTGAGTGCATCCCACCTGGTTTCATCACAGATGATCACAGGTGACTGACCACTCTCTTTAGCAAGTCTCATCATATCGAGCACCGCCATGCCCAGGCACTCCTCCTGGGCCTCATGGCTCACTGGAATATGAACCCAACCATTCAGAAAGTCACTACGCCACTGGAGGAGGGAAAAGAAAACACAAGATGCACAAAAAAAGTCATATTCTGTTTTTGCTATATTTTGGATGTTAAACACTTGGACCATCTGTTGTCTTTAGAAGTGTTTTATAAATAAAAATGTGGACTGGAAATTATTTAAACAAAGCCACATGTGTCAAATATACTCAAGTTTGGAGAAAAAAAAAAGCAGAAACTAATTACAACACACAGTGTATTCACATACAGAGACAGGAGTGCACAGTGTGAAAAGAACCCTCATATACCCATGTTTCCCATGTTCGCAACTTAGACACTCTAACCACCCCACATCCTGGTTTCTCAACTAATACCAACAAATGGCTGACATTACAGACAGAGGGGAAGAGGCATTCACCCCACTGACAGCGGCAACCCACAACCCATATTTCTGCTTATCATTACAAAATAAACACATGGAGGAAGAGTGAAATGGAGTTGAAAGACAGCATATTAGTCTCGAGGACACTGCCCTTTAGCTTGCTTCTGGCCAAAGAAGAAGAAACTTATGACTCATTCAGGCTAATAAGGGACTGTGCTTTTTAAAAACACAAATCCAAAGAAATAGAATAAATGTAAAATGCAAACATACAAAGTACCACATAAAGAAGACAAAAACAGATGTGACGTTAATCTAAGTTGAAAGCTATAAAGACTGACTTGAAAAAATAGGTATTCCATGACGTTGTCATCCATCACAGGGCTCTCCATCCCCTTGGACGTGCCATAGCGATGAGTACACAAGGAACTGCCACTGTTATGCCAGCCAGGAAAATAGTATCTGGACAGAAGAGGACACCAGGGAAGATCACACCAGATGATAAACCCAAGGATAAAACAACAATTAAAAGTTTAATACAGATTACAGAAAAGGAAAAAAAAAGTAAATTAAAAACATCTACCTAATTCTGAACTGCAGGCTCTCACTGGCAGGCTGACGCAGTTTAAAGACGTGATTAGGGGGGAACCATGTCCGGTCACTTTCCCTCCTCAGGCCAAACAAAGTGCAATACACTGGAGCAATTCCTGGGAAGAGAAAGAAGACAGATGCATTCAAAGTCACTAAAACCTACCGTACCGTAACTTTTTTCTCAAGTAACTGTTACAGAGAACAGTTTTCCATTTGATCAGGTTTATTTTGCACTCATGCCTAAAATGTTGAATCAGGTGCTGGAGAGTACATGGATCATGCATCAATCCAAAACAAACACAAATAAGCACAGTTTTATGCAATTTAACCGATTTTTTTCTCTGCACATTTGGAGAAAATGTGTGTAAAATACAAATGAAATAAATGTTAGGTACCAAAATCAGTATTTGGAAGCAAAAAAAGGGTACATCTCCACCATTGCCACCACAGAAAAACACTTGCAAGTATTTAGACATACACAAAGTCATACACATACTGTCAGTCAGTACAGTGAAGTTCCACGTGTCTGTTTTTGTTTTTGTGTTTTGTTGTTGTCTTCAAAACACCAGCAAAAAAAGCGGTAAAGTGATTTTATCAGTTGGGCCAAGTGGGTCACCAGCAGACAGAAATAATCATCATACAACAGGAAGCAGAGCAGAGTGAAGTAATAGTATGAGGGTGTGCAGGAGGAAGTATGCTCGATCACAACAGGGGAAGTAAAGTTTGAGTACAAAGAAGGTTTAACTCAAAGCAAGTCCTGTCACCTTCTACTACTAATGAAAGTATTGAATAATTGAATAAACAATGCACTGCAGAGGAAATTAATGCACTTAAACTTTTTAGAAGCTAAAGATTAATTGTATCATATCTTATGCAGCTTGATAAAAATACTTCATACCATTTTCCTCTAAAGGTTGGATGCCAATGCCAACATTATGTAAATATCTACTACACATTTAACAGTTTGGTTATCTTTGTCTTCTAAAACATTTATCTTTTCTTACTGTACCAAAAACTTAAAGTGAGAGCATAGTTTAATCATATTTGGTCTTCATCCTGATGGTAATGAGACACCGCTACTTCCCCTCCCCTCTTATTAGAAAATATAAAATTACAAATTTTTGCTCAATTACGCTCTATCCTAATATGAAACCAAGTATAAAAACTAACAAGCCAGCCAAAGTAAATAAAAACCCTCTACATGAATGTTATTGGACCTTTGTTAAACCATTAAAGGCAGAATGGATGACAGATGGATGGAGGACACATGTAGTGGGGTCTGAAAAAAAAAGTGAACAGAGGAAGTTAAATTAAAAAAAAAAGCAAGGGGAAACTGAAAAAGCAGAAGATAAAAAAGAGAGAGAGAGGGGCTGTTTTTATCTTCTCAAGAGAAAAAAAGAGCAACAAAGTGTGGGAAAGACAGATAGTGGCAAGGGAGAGAAAAAAACAGCCACAACAGTGGGCAACTTCCTGGTTTTAGCTTGCTAGAAAGAGACAAAGAACATGGTACTGTTTTTTATAAAAGAAACACTGATAGACACACCTCTCACAAGTTCTTCCTTTTTAAAGAACACCAAGGCACAGGCCCCTTATTTGGCACACTTGGAACTAGAACTGAGTAAGCAATGAAAATAAATATGAAATACTCTTACACTTCAGTCAAAAAGTCTGTGTGATTATTTACTTTTTCACTATCAGCATGACTAAGATTTAAATCAAAATGGATCATGGCTTTAGGCTCTGTTGCTGCTATGTGACTTTTGGGTGATGGGTCAAACACTTTTTCAAATAGAATTAGTATAAATAAAAAAAGACTCCTTCTGCCCTTTTTCTAGATATAAAAATGGGAGACAAATAAAACAAACAAAAAAAGGGATAAAATGTCCCAATAAGGCGTTGGGCCATAGCATCGATGCAATAGAGTAAATTCTTCAAGTCCGTGATTACTTCTTGAAGGAAAAAAACAACATTCTTCCAAAAGATATTCCCTCATTTGGTGTGGGATAGTAATGTTCATATTCAAGCTTTTCCCATGTGCGTCTTTGGTATGCATGCATTTGCTTGAGTGACATTTCAGCATGTGACGCTTCATGTTAGGCCAGTTGCTCTGCCTAACAGAGCTCCAGCTAAAGGTATCGTCACGATACAGTATGTCCCACAAATATTCACTACATATCCTATTCACTTTTATTGTGGCTCACAAGATGGAAAATTTTTAAACATGTGTCTCCTGTTTTAATGCGATTTCAACCAGATTACATGTATAAATGGCACTGCTTTCTCTGTGTTTGGTAACAGGACAGTTAATGTTCCAACTCGTTTCTTTACTAATTTTAGTATTTTACTCTATTGCTAGACTGCAAGCTGTATACTGGTTCGTGATGGCTCTGATCAATATTTACTACCACATTATAAATAAATGAAATAAGGAATGATGCTTAAGTCAAAACAAACAGACAGAAGACTAAACAGACGATATGACTTTATGGGCTGTGACTGGTATCAGATGAAGGTGTTGTAAGACAGCTAGCACCCGGCCTTTTAAACAAAAAGAGAGTTTGGAATATTACAACTAATTTATTCTTTCTTTTCATGCCAAATTTATTGGCTGCCTCACTGTTCAAAATGTAATCAGCATTAGGTCAAAATGGTCAAAGACAACATCAAAAAGTATCATAATGATGATAAAGATGATGATGACATCCCCGCAAGGTACTGTATTATTCCAGTAGGTAAAATTATGCTGGCTGTGCAAGTAGATAACATAATGTTAACTCTTCCAAAGGTCCGGTGTGAAGGATTTTCGTGGATCTATTGGAAGAAATGGAAAGATTTGTTTTTAATCATCTGAATATAAGAGTTCCTTTATTTTTGTTAGCTTAGGATGAGCCTTTCATAACTATTGAAGGGGCAGATTTTCTTACATGGAGTCAGTCACGTTGCATCACCGTGTTTCCAAACACTGACTTAAGAAAAGGCCTTTAGCATTTTCTAGAATCAAAACCACAACAGGTTTTCATACTTGAAAAGGGAGGGTGAGGATTATTCAGTCCATTGAAATTAATGTTACACACTGGACCTTTAACTTTGATTGCCAAGAGCGGTTGTGCATCCTTTCCAATACTCTTGCTTGTGTTGTACGTCGCTTTGGACAAAAGCGTCTGCTAAATGAAATTGTAGAATTGTAGAATTGTACTGAGACTCAAATGAAACAAGGTTTTGTTAGCCTGATCCATTGCCTGAATTAGGGTGGTTAAGTGGGGATAATAACAATAAATAACAATGAATAAATGCTGGAAGAACTTCAAACCAGAAATGTGGTGATGAAGACAAGAATCATCTAACCATTGAAATGCTGAAGGCATTAAACATGACAATAAAACACACACAAGAATTTAGTTGATCAAAAGCCTATTGAAACATCGTGAATTTTCCCACCATTGTATGTCTTTTCTGCATTCTTCTTTTTCCTCCTCTACTTTAATAAGTATTGTTATATATTTTTAGATATGTTTTTAATATACCTGATGTACCTTTAAGCATAAAAACATGTTTATAAAAATTGCTTGATAAATAAACTTCAAACTAAAAACAAGCAATATTATTTTGTGTGTGTGGGCAGATATTAGAGCTGAAATCCTCTTGTGACTCACCACATGCTTTCGCTGCACTGATGCACAGCTCCTCTGCTATGTACTCCCCAGGTGGAAACGGGAGCACTCTCTCTGAACCACTAGCCTCACCTTCCCCATCCTTTCCAAGGTTGTACAGGTGGACAGTGAGGCAGGTGGCATTCATGTCCTGCTTGGGGTCGAGTCTAGCAGCTGAGTCGAGGTCAGGAGGGAGACCGTTAGGTTGCACTGGGGGACTTGAGGTTGATGGGTCCATGTCTGTCAGCAGAATACAGGCCATGTGCTGCTTAGAATAAACATTGATCTGTCAGAGTTTTTCTGGAAAAAGAGTCAGGGTTAGGGTTTGTATCCAGTGGATCAGTGCCTGATTCAGATGCCTTAGATATTTTAATAAAGCTTGCTGTAAAAGAGGCTCAATCTGTATGCTGACAGAGGATAAGCATTACTGATAAATTACCTTCATGCTTGCATATCAGAACACACAGTTATTTAACAAGAGACTCATAATAGACTGTCCTGAACTGCTCCAAGCAGTTATACTCCTAAAACTGTTAGTGACAAAAAGCAAGTTTACACATGGAATATTACATACAATACTTTTCCTGTTCCACATCCTCATATTTCAATGACAGTGACCACTGGTGAAAATGTATCGTGTTTAATCACATATCACTGATCATCAACAATTATATTCCTTAATGTTTTAACCAAAGGTTTGAATCACCTAGTTATTTCCATTAGCCTCAGCTATACTGCTTGCAATAATTAGCAATCTTAGTTTACAAGTTTCTTAGCTTTTGTTGCATGCAAACACATATATAAAGATGGAAAACATAGTTAAACACGATACCATCCCAGCAGTAACTTGTTAGCTTTAGCAGTGTGACCATGTTAGCATGCTGATGTTAGCATTCAGCTGCATTGCTGTACCAAATTACAGCCGTAAGAGCTGCAAAAATGGGACGTCTAATCCTATATGATTAAGTTTTACATATACATAAGTTTTATTATATACATAACATATTACTGGTAATTTTGATATGATTTGACTATTTCATACTACTACTTTTCTTAATGCGTTATTGTAACATTTGTTTCCTTGTATAGGGTACAAGATTTCATTCATTTCTCACAGCCAGGTCAGTCAGCTCCATGGCTAACAGGGCTAACTAGCAGCTACAGCTGTACAATTTTCATTTGTATTCTTTGAAATCTTTGTTTTCTGTGAGACACTGCACACATAAGAGCCAAAATGGAAACAGAGTATGGGAGGACCAACAATGTTTTTAAGTCAAACACTGAAAAAGACTCACTTGTCTGGAATGTGGCCCTGCACTGCCAATCTGTTTTTCATTATGTCACAGACAATTAATTTAATCTAGTTACTGACAAGGCAGACAATATGCAATATAATGTAACAAATATATTTAATTTTATATTTTATCACATTATAGTCAGATATGTAATTATTCTATTCTGCAACAAGCTGTGTGTGTTTTTTATATTTATATTATTTATAGTATGCCCATTGTTGAGACAGTTACAGTTTCCATTCAAATTACATCATGTATAACATCTTCTTTGTTGATGGTGAGAAACCAGGACATATGGTCACTAGTGTCAGTAAATCAAATACTGTTGTGGGCCTGCGAACAAGGGATATCACCGCTAAGGTTGTGTAAATCAGAGCAGAAAAAAGTAATATCTAATATCATTGTAATGTCCTTGTGTACTCATTGTAAAACAGTTCAAAGTCAGTAAAAACAAACTAAAGATAACAAAAAATACAAATTTCATTGTAAAATGAGAAAATATTTTGGGACTTTGCCAGAGTTGTGTCAAGAAGACCGTAACAGAGCTGCTGAGTTTCGGGATCTCTGAAGTAAAAACCCCGGGAACAAGGCCGGAACTACTGAGGAAATGACCTCCCAAGTCACAGCGGATTATCGCTTATCCAGAGCCATTTCTGGGGGGAGAGCTCAGAATTAGTTTACAAATTTTGATTAAAAAAGAAATTCTTTGGGATTTTGGCTCTACATATTGTTTATTCAGGCTTCCTCTCTCTGCAGTTGCTGGCTTCTGTAAGTCCCTGAACAAGTCACTCAACAACTGCTTATTATAAAAGTAGAACACGATGACACCCCCTCCCACCAAAAAAAATTGTTACCTGTCTGTCACAGCTGACAATTGACAGCTGAGTCATTTAAATAAATGCAAAATAAACCTGTATTTAAAAGAAAAAAATTTATTACAGAGCCGTTACATAAGTTTCTTATTGGCTGCTTCTAAACACACAGTTCAATAACTGAAACAAAAAAAATATTCAAGCTTGACAAAAGTGTGCATTTATGTACTTCAATTACATTGAATTTTTATTTTTTTACCATCATAAACTAAAGTACATGTATTGCAAGGCAAATTATATGTAAAGTTTAACTTAAGCAGTTTTTCAGTTTCTTATCCTGTATAGGTAACAGCACAGATTCTGGTGCAAATTGAAGCAAACTATTGGCAAAAAAACTATGCACAGCATTGTTTCAGATTACAGGTACTCAGCAGGTAAGGCAGAACATCGTTGATGCTACCTAATTGTAGAGCTTTGATATATAAAAGAGAAAGATCAGTACGTTTAATAATACAGGAAATTACTGACATCTAATATTTGGCCAGTGTGTTTACACACCCAAAACGTTTATCTCGTAGCAGACAGGCAGGCAGAGAGTAAGACCAGTTCCTTGCTGTTTCTTATCTGGACTTCAGCGCCGGTCGAGGTCAGAGCTATCAGCTAAAACACATTTTGTCTTTTTTGGCTGTTCGTCTCCAGTGCTGGCCGCAGATGTCACCAATTTCATCCATCTCTTGACATTTTGCACATTCCAACAAACCGATGGGCTTCCGTAACAGTGTAGATCAAGTTCCATATTAGGATTCTACGATTGTTAATCATAGTCCCTTATCAATGGGGCTGTACCAAATGTAGGTCTTTGAAATTCAAATCTGCTGAGGTTTTCAAACTAAGGTTTATATATCTGCTGTCATATTTTATTATGCCCCACCTGTGCTAAAGGGTAAATTCTCAAATTGATACTTTGTTTTACTTGCAAGAATCTGGATCATTTGAGGATTGAAGTTGAAGTGAAAATAAATTCTCTTTCTAATCCTAAAAGTTTTTAAGAAAATAAACTCTAAACTCTTTTTATGCCATTAAATACCCTTTGGTCAGGCCAGGGCTCAGAGGGACTCCAGGTCTTTAGTGCTCCAGAAGCTCCAGCTGCTCATATGTGCAGTCATCATGAGCAGCTGTCAGCTGGAGTCTGTTCCTCTGACTAAATCGTTTAGCCAACACATCGACAAAAAAAAACCCAGCACAGTAAAAATCTGCACTAACAGAGAACTCCCTCCATACAATGGTGAGGCAAAGAGGTGGTCTTCAGGCTCTCAACCAAGCTTGAGTTCTCTAGAACACAAGGGAAAAACACCTCAAGAACCCAAGCAACACATCTCAAATGCTAAGACAAAGCAGCACCACAATGAGGATTTGGTTTTGTTGAATGAATGGCAAATGATTTTTTTCACAGTTTAAACAAGTGTTCTTTGCTCAATAAATAAAACAATTACACAGTCTGTCAGAAGTCTGTAGGCAAAGCATACAATGTTACGTTTCTGGTACGTTTATCCCTGAAAATGCCAAAAAGCTGCAGATGATCACTGATGCACGTTATTGCTTCTTGTTGCTTTAAAATTAAATGTTTCTTGGGCAACTCTTCTATGTGCCAAACACAGTTCGTTGGTTTGGAGCACCTTATGCCATACAATATAAAATGACATTCCTGAGTCGTTGATTATGGACTGGATGAAGGCTTCTGAAGGTGCAAAGTTTGCATTATGTGGACCCCTAGTTAGAGCCTGCAGAGGTTTTTATATCATAAATATTGCTCAACTAGTAATATAAACTCACATTATTTTTAGTATACTGGGGAAGGGATGTGAGTGTCTCCTTTAATATGGCACACTAGTGAAAGGAAATCTATCAAAAAAGTTTACCAAAAGGATTTGTTGGGTTGTGAGATATAATCATTAGTCACTGAGCAAACAGTCCAAAAAAAAGATGTGTGTAAAGTTCATATTTTCCTTACTGCTCACTCACTTCCCATGTAGTAACGCAATGATGCACTTGTTTCAGTGGGTTCACACTTCCTCAAAAGTGTCTACAAAGAAAGGTGAAGCATTTATTCTCCATGATGAGGTCTTCAAAAATACACAGTTCTTTTGTATAGTGCATATTGCACTTTTCTTATTTCATAATTATGCTTATTATTCTGTAAATTGAGGTATTTCTGCCTCTGCTTTGTACTAATGCTATTTGTCAAAGCATAAACAACCATCTTTTTATAGCCCTCTTGTAACTACTGTTTACAGAGAGAGCAAATGCTGCATGTTTTCTTTTCCCACATGCAAAAAAGGGGACACAATACACTGTAAGCAGCCTCTTTCATACACAGTTTTCAGTGGACTAAATTATTACATTTCTGGCATTAATAGTGGTTTACACCACTGACACATGCACCAACATTTTAGTGCAACTGTGTCTTGCACCTTTTCACCCATGCCATGACAAGGGTAGTATGGGTCACGTAGGGTAGTTACTAAAGCCAAACACCATAAAACTCAAACAGAAAAAGGAAAAGGAAAAGATGGGGCAAGGCTGGATATATTGTTGTTGAACTGCATTGCTTGTGAGTTATCAAATCATTTGCAAATGTACTGGCAAGGCAACCGAGTACCAAATGTAGATTTGAATACATCATCAACAGAGTTCTGTGTAGTCTGATGGCTCCATATAAATGCATCTTTCATCAGACGGAGGTAACCTTTACAAGCTTGTCCCTGCAATGTTACTGCTTCCACTCACAACACAGTCATACCTGTATTTACACTGAAATATTACAAGGTCTTCAGGTGTAAAACTGGCAATACAGATTTCCCTTTGCATCCATTCTCAGGTGAAACCTTTCAGAAAATGTTTCTGAATATTTAAGGCAAAGACTGCATGTGTCAAAGGGCCTAGAAAAACTTCCCATCCAGGGAACCATAGGTTAGGTGATCATTTATGGTTAAAGGCTATGAACACTTGTGCCAACACAGCACTGGACCAAACTTTTTCACCATTCTGCCATTTCCAAGTCCATTTCCAAGTCCTTTTGTTCACATTTCATATTAAACAAAATATATAGAACAAACTGCAGATTCATGCAATGAAAATGAGATGGGAACACACATGGGCTTTGTGCGAGTTTGCACATTGCTGGCTCTTACAGTGTCAAACAAACACGGGCACTTGGTTCAAAAGCTAAGCATGATGCTGAAGTAACGCAGATGATCAACACTGTGCACAGCAAGTGAAATGTGATGATTAAGATTTTCAGTCACCCATGATAAAGTCAGTTGAGCAGCCTGCTTTTAAATAGGGGTGTCTTTGGGCCACAATAATTGTGTGGCAAAAATCTGGGCTATTGTCACAGCCCTGGCTAAAAGATTAAATGAATCAAGATTCGGGGAAAAACAGGGAAATTTTACATTTAGGTTTTTCCCGAAACTACACCACAGTGTGGGATGTTTTTATTCTCTTTGAATTAAGACCTAGCTGAAAGTCTCAATGATCAAAAACGTGCACTTAAGATAAATGTGTTAAGTGTGACATAGAAAAAGGGGTAAGTGCAGCTTTGATGTTTCTAATTGTTCTATTTCAAACTAGCCAACTCATTTTGCTACATCACAGCAGCTGACAATGCACTTCTTTGGAAGTGACCTGGATAAAACTTGCAGAATGTTACAATTAACCTTCATACAAAAAAAGTACTTTCCCGGCATGTGTCATTGATTAATTTCTTCCAGTAGAGACCTAAACTAAAAATGCCAAACAGACTATAATGCTTATCACAAGTAGCCTGATGAATCAACACTGCCTACATAAAATGAAAAGATCATGTAAAAAAAAGGTTACACATTCTTGCTTTCTGAAACATAAAAATTCCAAATATTGACAAAATATCACACAATTTACAGCATGTCTTACCCTAAGGAGATATTATTCTCAGAGTTGTCTTGTTAAGATAAAAGCTGAGTTAATACTGTATCTACAACTTCTCTCTGCATTAGTCCCCTTAACGAAGTTTACAGTCAATTCAAGAAACCATATGAGTATTCTAAGATTGGCATGACTAAAACTTTGCAAAGAACTGCAAAATCTCTAGTTCAACTGACAAGTCTTTTTTAACAGTAAAATATTCCCCCTGTTCTGCTAAACCTTGTTCACAATCACATATTTTACTATGTTTTAAGGCATTCTTATTAAATATGATTATTTGTGAGTTGGAGGTGATGTATGTTTTT
>JAUZTA010000014.1:9783633-9803256 GCA_034780835.1 Ctenochaetus striatus | reverse complement strand
CTCATCTGATGTCTGAAGCAGATGCATCTAATTTTATAAACTGTCCCTAAGCTGAACTCAGAGCCTTTTGATTATTGAATCTGAGAGCGTATTTTTAGTTATCTGTCTCTCTGAATTCCTCTTACAGTGATTTTCATCCTTTTAGATCCCATCCTGTCACTTAATGCTTAATATAAACCTACCCAGATCAAGTACTATTATCATCAGCACAGAGACATTATGCAACAATCCAGCTTCTATCGCTCGCTGTGGGGGCAGACAGAAATAGCAGGGAGACTAATATAGAAACCGACCTTAACTTCACCTGTTTCTAAAAATATTTGCAGCAGATTGGAATCGACAGCAGATCTGAAAACTGATGACAAGAGCTGTCGAAAAGGAGAGAAGATTTGATGGTTGTGTGTGTTTTATTGGTAAAAGCGGCCTACAGACTGTCAGAGTACAGCTGAGAACTGTGCTGAGCAGAGCTAAGTGTAAAAACGAGGCTTTGACAAAAATAGTAATTTATGTGACAGGGAGGAAGGATGTGATGGATGGAGGGAAGGAGAAAACGAACAGAGGTCTGTGGAAGAGAGAGAGAGAGAGGACAGCCGCATTCAGTCCTCTGGGATTGACAAGTTGAGGAATGCCCCAAAATAGCCTGCGTTGTTTTCCAACCCAGATAACTCAAATTATTCTTCAAATGGCATTTTCCTATTTCACTGGCTGTGAGTGCCAAGTTTCTCTTTGTGGGAATAGAGCCAAAAGAGCTTTGTGTGCTAATTGCCCCTCCAGCCCACGAGGACAGAGAAACGTCTGTTAATGGTGAAGCTTAAAGCGGCGTTGAGTGGTGTATTATAATCCCTGTTGTAGCAGTGGAGCCAGTGTACATGCACTCGGGCTCGCCGGGTTCCCGCCAGGTACAGCAACATATGCCAGTGCTCGTGTCTCTGCCGCCCTTTTAGCATCATATTCATTTTTCTACATTTTCCAAATACTTAGACAGTGAAACACTCAAATAATTTGAACATTTCTCGATCTAGTGTCACATCTTAATTGCCTGCTTCTACGTCTTAGCTGTACATGAGAGATAAAGCCATTAAAATTGTGTGTGCTTACAATATGACCATTGTATTCATACTGCAAGCATACCGCATACTGCACACATAAATTATTGACAGTGAAAACAAAAATTACCCAAGGCAGTAAAGTAACAGTGGGACCAGATGAATTATTAAGTGAAGAAATTCAAAATAAATAAAACTGAGATTTTTTTGTGGAAAGAAAAAAGGATATGAAAAATGTAATAACAAAAAATGGCCCATGGGTTTAGAGCTTGGACTTAGAAACGAGCACAGTATTTATTATGTGACACTGCACTGTCAACAAAGCAGTAACAAGAATAAGGAAAACAACTACCTTGTTGATTGTGAATTTAAATTAGCTAAATAATCACTGAAACCCTTACTGCAGCTGTTACAGCAGCAAGAGTTCCTCATTTTTGACATGTACTGGATTGAAATGCCATCAGGACACCCTGTCCTCTACACCCTGTCCCTCCGAGCCCTCCTGCATATTACAGAAAATAAAAATGATAAAATACAAAATGCCTACTTTCCAAAACAGCTGACAGAATGGTCCTCGCCGCTCAAGTTCAAGACATGCTGCATACCGAGGAGTGGAGGTAGTTAGAAAAGAGGAAGCAGGGAGAGCGAAAGAGCAAGGGGCAGCTGCAAGATCAAGAGGGATAAGTGATGAAGGGAAGGCAGAGAGATGGGTAAAGTAATGGCAGATGAGAAAAATGAAGGAGAGGATGACGGGAGAAGAAGATAAAAGACATGTAGGGGGAGAGAGATGGATATCTGCAGACAGATGTATAGATTGATCTATAAAATGAGAAGGAGGAAGGGATATATAGTATATGCCACAGGGAGTCAGAGAGATATGCAGAGAGCAGATAGAGAGAGATAGATAGTGTATTTACAGAGGTGGTTAGGATGACTCATGTCACATCGATCTCTCTGTTTGTCAGCTAGCTAGAGCACAAGTGTGTGGGAGTGTGTGTTTGTATGTCTGTCAGCATGTTTGTTGATGTGAGTTATAGGTAAAGGAGGAAGAGAAGAAGAAATTGGGTATATATGTAAGGATGTACATGCATTACCGAAGCGTTCATCCGCTGAGCCCTGCTGGAAAAACAGGACCTTATGACATCACTAATGGACTTATAGGAAGAGTAAGAGGATGAAGCCTCTGCCACAAATACTGATTTACCAAGAGCCACAAGCAAGGTCGAGTGCAGTGTAGTTTGTATAAAATAAACTTCTTGTGGTTCTTCAGAGAAATGCTCCTCACAGTTTGTTTATAACTGCATAGCCATTTGATTTGAGTCTATTATGGCATTACGAACCTGTGTTCCCTTTCGTCATTGTATCCTGGCTTTACTGAAACAAAAAATAACGGAAGTATTTTGCTTTGTGGGAAATGAAAAGTGACTGACTTGTTTCACCACCGCCCTTTAAGATATTAATAGTGCTGCTGTTTCATTCAAATATGTTGCAAATTTATACAAATTTCCAGAAAATTTGCAAAAGAAAATTCAAAAAATGCAAATAAAGACTCATCTCTATCCACTACCATTATGCCATTATAAGGAGTCGGTTCATCCATGGGGTCATTTTTTTCAGTTTGGTGCAGTTATGCCATTGCAGAATCAAGTGCAGTAAGATGGCACAGTTAAATGAAGGCCATTCAAACTTCAAGTAGTAAAAAAAAGGTTGGACACATAACATTTATGTTGTTTTTTATCTTTTAAAATAGTTGTGAACTTTTGGCTTTCCCACCCAAGTTTTTTTAATGTGCAAATTGATTGTGCATATGAAAATGGCTGCATGAAAACCCAACTCTTGACTAAGTTTCCTCTTGCAACCTTAATAGAACCCTTGTCTGAAACTCTAAACAGTACTGTCATTAGTTTTAATCTTGTGATAATAAATATATAATGTAAACAAGTTGTTGCTTTAGTATTATGTTGTGTTTACCTGACATAATGCAGCTCTCTGGATACAATGGCTGTGCGGCGCCACTTTCAGTGGCTCGGTAAAAATTCTGTGGACGTGAAATTGTCGATAAAGCTGACGGCAATCTGAAAGGCACCACAACTGAAAAGCCTTCATGAGCAACTGTCTCTGTCTCATATAGATCTGCTCCCAGCTGAGTGAACGACTGGAGAAACAACAGACTGCCAACCGAGGAGAACTGGAGAAAATCCGGGTGAGTTTTACACACAAACACACACATCCCAGAGTGCAAACACATGCTGTAGTTTAGCAGCCAGGACTATAAGTGGAGTGTAATTACAGAGCTGTTATCAACAAATGTATGAATGTAAATGTATTTGGTTTTTTACGCAGAGAGTAATTGAAAAATTAATGATGTAATTAATCCAGCTCACAGGACTCTGGATGACAGCCAGAAACAGTGTCATCACTTGTGTGTGTCCTCGCACATGAAGGTTGATTGTTTATACCAGGATGATGGTTAGGAGGCATCATCGCTGCACTCTGTTAATACTAGATATTAAATTAGTCAAAGAATTTAGGTCGCGCAGCCTATAAGTTTTGCAGGTATGCTGGGAAGTGTTTCCGTCTCATTATCCTGACTGGCAGTAAAATCAAAGCTTTTGGGGGAAGAAGAAGGAGAAGTTAGGCCAAGAAGCCAGGGCCAGGCATCTCACTTCCAGCACTTGCACATTTGGCTTGTGTACTGTTTGTGTAGACTGTAGCTGGGATGAAGGCCATTTTGGCAGCGAGCTCTGTCAGGACTGCCCAAGGACTCACAAAAGGACAGACAAACGCTTTGTCGCACAGAAGACAAGTCCTGTAAAGGATGTAGCTGTGTAAATGTGATAGAGGTAAATATCTGCAGGTCTGTCCTTGTGTTTGTTTTGAGTTTTTTCGCATTTTATAAATTGCTAATAATAGTGTAGCAATTTCTAATACTAAAACTGTCAGCAATTGCAATTGTAACTGATGTAGGGGAACAATGATGTGCCATGAATAATATATAATGGTAAGTTACAACAGTGTTAATTAGAAATGTTTAAATAATATACTGACATAGTTATTCACTGAAACTCTATTTAAAGTGATGACAGACACAATTTCAGCTCGGGCACTCGGCTCCTTCATTATTACTCTCATCCACTTCTGCAGTGATGAGCTTTTAAATGTTATGTATAATTACTGTTCAGCTTTAATCTCAGCTGACAGTCTAATCCAAATGAAATGTAATATTGTTATGCAGTGTTTCTGAATATGTACATTTTACAGTGTCAGCCAGCTGAATGGATTGGACGAGTGACTATATACCCTCACAAAGTCATGAGAATTAAATGGCAGCGTGAGAACAGCATTTTGTCCTCAGAGTGACTAATAGGATAAAATAATGTTATTAGAGAATAAGAAGAAAGGGAGATCTGACACTCTAACATGAAGTCAGATACATGTGTTACACACTGTATTCTTTACTGACATTCATCACCTGCAGGATCCAAAATTAACGTCCGCCAAGTGACAATAACACGACTAGATTTTCAATTTAGTGGGTAGTATAAAGTCTTAGGAGGCTATCTGCTACACTGGCAGGTTTGTTCTAAAACAGTTATGAAATAAAAACTGTGCTGGAAGACTACTCTACGTTTTTGTGTCATTTTCAACTGTTCTGCTTCTGTCCTCTGCTGTCTGACTGTATCAGGGTTTTAATCACACAAGAACAGCTTAATGGTGCATTCAGGTGCATTCAGTAAACTCAGAAATCTATGTTTATAAAGGTTATGAAGGTTGTTTTAAACAGGAAAGTTTCTTTGTTTTCTACATTAATGTTTCTATTTTGCCTTTGCTGAAAAACAGACTCCGACATCTGAAATGACTTCTTCCTTAACTACAACATTTTTAATAACTAAATGCTAAAATCGAAAAAATGTATTTACTCATAGGCAGATTTTGAAAGCTCTCCAAAATATTCTTCTTGCATTTTTAATCATCCTAGTCCCCCAAGAACCTTTGTGATCATTTTTAAGTTGTTCTATTGCAGCTTTTTTTAAAATAATTAAAATTCTAACATTATGTCCAATATGCATACATTTTGGCAGGTAAAACATGTGTTTGGCTTGTAAATGTTGTCATCTGCCAGAATCAAAAAGTACATTTGGACACTGCACTGACACACACACCACCCAGTATATTAAAATCTGTTGTCCTGCTCCTGAAAATAATTCAAGTGGAATTACGTAATGAAATCAATTAGATATGAGAAAAAAACTCAGCTAACATGGTCAACTGTTGTTGCCAGGTTTCGTGAACTTCTCTAGGCTGTGGTGGTTTGGACAGCTCTGCTTGTTTCTGCTCTGATCTGTCTGCAGTGGTCTCAAATGAGTCAACCTGCTAAACAGAAGCTTCACTCTGTCCAGCCTGTGCCGCCAATAATCGGTGGTTTTTGTTGCTGTGGGCCAAACTTAGAAAGGGCAAGAGAAGCAGGAACACTCCAACTATCATTTCTAAACTTGTATCTGCACTGCAGTAACATAATCTCGGTTTGATCTGAGTATTTTTCCACATTCAAACACCTCCACTGCAGCTTTACTCTGGCAGAGTTAACGTCCTACCCCCACAGCAAACCAAGCATTTAGATGAATGAACACTAGAAAACTATCAGCAAGTAAAAGTACCTGAATGCCGTTTCTGTTGTCCGCTTGCGGTCAGTATGGACTCTGTTTACAGTGGGTTTCTGTTGCTGCGTGCTCAAGTGCTCTGTCCCCCATTACAGCTCATCACATACAAGGGCACCCAGAAAGAGCTCTTTGACTAAAGGGGAGGATGGAGTGCAGCCCTGATGGATGAGGGAAAGGATAGTTGGCTAGTATGGCTACTGTGCTAATGAGCTGCCATGCTTCAGTAACTACACAGAATATACTGTGTCAACCAAAAGAGATCGATTGTCTGTGCACTTATCTCCACTGCACACAATGCAAACTGTTGGACACTGATTTTTTTTTTTATTATCGACTTTCTCTGCTGAAAGAGTCTAATTTGATTTTCTCAATCGCACATCTTATTTCTAGTGAGCCTGAGAGTTGTCATCGAGAGAAAAGAAAAAACTAATCCGTGCTCCTGAATTACTAATTCATGCTCTCAACTGAATAATTTGTGCTCTCCGATTAGTAATTAATGCTCTCTATTGAACAGTTTCTGCACTTAAATAAGTTATTTGTGCCTTCTGTTTAATAATTACTGGGCATTTTCTACTAAATAATATTGTTTTTGGCTTCAGACAAGTGCTTTCTTTGTGTCTCCTTTTTGGCTCATAAAAAGACAGTCATAAATTAAAATATACAGTAGCTGTACAGTTTTACTGCTGCCTCTGCACACAGGGGCAAAGTCTGAACACAGGGCACAACTGCAGTAAATTCATTTTTATTTAAGAGGGGAAAAGTATGACTATTTTGATGGATTGATGGGGCTGAATATTGGATTTTATTTCATTAGCAGGACCCTCTCTGGCACTATAAATATTTTTTTGGACCCTTTCTGTGACTCAGGAAAAAAAAAGCGATACAACCCACTCCTTATCTCAACAAAGTATATGTACAATATGTCAAATTAAACAAAATGGTAAAAATACAGCCACTCTTTTTTTTTTTTTTTTTTAAACAAAGACCTTATAAATAGTTAATATAAAAATTATTTACTATTACTTCCTGCCTGATGACTGTGATGGGAGAATTAACACTCATATGTAGTTGATAAAGATACTGCTGCTGTCTTACTGTACATAAAACTGCCTAGTTTTTTAATTTCTGAGTTTCCTTCATATTGTTTTGCTCTGAGGACTGAAAATAATGGTGAGATTTATTAATCTAACACATTACAGACTCTGAAAGGAAAGAGGCTGAACTCAAGCTCCACATATTGTGCCCTTTGTCTTTGTCTCAGGACCCATTCAGCAACATTCAAACACTGTCCTGTGTGCAGAGGCAGCAATTAACCCATACAGCAAATATATATTTTTTATGAAGGAGTAGCTTCTCAAGATACAGTCATCTCAAGCCAAATTAGCATTAAATTGAGGGCACAGCTTAAGATCTTTTTTAATCCTGTCAAAGACACATCCCAAACTTTCTCTTACTGTGCATTTGCTTTTCTCTTTGGCTTTAAATCATACTTAAATCACAAGTGACTATTGTCTCCTATCTCCTCCTCCTGTAGTCCAAAGTGGAAGGCTGTGAAAAGTGCAGTAGTCTTTTCAACAAAGAGGGTCGTGTGCGAGCCGCTGTGACCCCGGCACCTGCAGGAGGGACCGAGGAGACGGATGAGGAGAAGGAGAGTTTGAAGAACCAGCTGAGGGAGATGGAGCTGGAACTAGCTCAGACCAAACTGCAGCTGGTGGAGGCTGAGTGCAAAATCCAGGTAAACTAACGCACGATTTTGGCTCAAAATAAACTACAAAATTTAAGATACCAACACATGACTGCAGCACTGAGTCTGCTGTACTGGCCTTTGTAACGCTGACACATTTAAACTCTACTCTGACAGCTTTTGAGATCATACCACAGACACTGCTAATTTATAAAGGGGTCAGAAAGTCTGAGATGTGAATTGAGACCACATCATTTCCAGCCAGTACAGTCATTTAGGTCGGAGATGTTTTTTCTACCAGCAGCAATTGAAGGGGAGGTTGTATTATTACTCTCATGACTTAAACAACCTTTGACAAGCCCCATGACAAAGAGGTGCACAGGACATCAGAGGCTCCACAAATCACAGCAGCAAAAAAAATTAGAAGTGTGCGATTTGAAACAGCAGTGTCTTAAAGAGCATTTAGGCCTAACAGAATTTTAGAAAAGCACTTCTTTTTGAAGTAGTGAGCTTTTAACAGCTGAAGGGAGCACAGCTGTTGACATTTCTCAGTCAGTTTGGAAATCATCTGTAAGTTTGAAGAAAATTGTACAAAACTAAAAGACAGTGATTTATTTGTGATGAAAGTTTTTTGACGATGGCAGGAAGAAGCTCTGTAAGGGCTTTATTGGGAAGGATGTCAAAAAGGAAGATTAGAATTTCATATGATTTATGGCGTCTCTCAGAGTTGGAAGGTAATTGGGTACAATGCTGCTGGTATGAGAGAAGCGAAGAGGGGAAGAAAATAATTAGATAGTTGAAATTTTAAAAGTACACAGAGAGCCGTGCTCTTAAAACATGACAGCGCAATGTGTTTACTTTTTGGCAGACTTGTTTCAAGCCCTGTTGGTCTCTGGAATAAGTCATATAGATGTTTTTTTTCCTCCTCACTCAGGATCTGGAGCATCACCTGGGTTTGGCCCTCAATGAGGTGCAGGCTGCCAAGAAGACCTGGTTCAACCGAACGCTCAGCTCCATCAAGACTGTCACTGGGACCCAGGGCAAGGAGACCACCTAACCTGATAACCCCATCATCCAGTTTGTCCAGACCACATCCGGAGCTTAGTGCAACTCACCACACTGAAACCTCTGGACACCTAACTTAACCCACCGGGCTGTAACTTTAACCTGAACATTGACCGTTAAATCCCAGGGTGACCATTATAACAGACTGCTTCACTCGTTCCTCTTATCAAAAATGTCCTGAGTTTTTCCCCTTTTTCCACTCCTCCTGATCTAATCACCCCTCGCCGTTTCTTCTCCTTCAAACCCAAATGACTACAGCAAACTGTGCTAATGAAAAGGGGTTGAAAAAACACAAGATGAAGTACGATGGTACCACTTTCCCCAGAGAAACCATGTGCTTCCACCGGTCACAGAAAAGAAAAGCATTAAAAAAAAAAAAGAGAGAAACGCTTCATTTATCTCTGTCTTTGTACTGCTGATATGAAAGACCCGCAGAAGGAAGGTAAGGACATCTGAACTGTAACTGTCCTGTCGGGACAGAGAAGAAAACACTCCGTCCTTCCTCACCCTTCTGCGTGCTCCCCCTCTAAAACTACTGGCACAACCCAACCAGTCCCTGTAAAATGTTCGTTTTAGGTACGAGAGCTATAATAGACGCCTTTTCAAAACTGAGCTTTTTCTAATTTACGTTGAACAATACCTTTCTTTTTTTCTATGTATGTACATGAATGTGCTTATGTAAAGAGAATATGTGCGTGTGAGTGTGCATGTTTTTTTGTTTCGTGCTGACTGTGAGATATGTGTTCATGAGTGTGTGACTGACAAAAAAAAAACACAACACGTTTGAATGCATAAATAATTGACTGAAATAACGTTATTCTGTGTGTATAAAAGAAGGAGAGAGCGTGTGGGAGTCTAAGGGAAAGAAAAAGCACTAAGGTAATGAGTGTGTGCATGCATGTAAGGGAAGTTTTTCCTGATTGTCCAGTTCCCTGTAATGTTCAAAATGTGTCTTGGGATGATGCTAAAGAAAGTTTTGCTGACAAAGCCTTGATCCGAAGGTTGCATAAGACAATACTTGTGGATATGAATATAATTTACAGTCAGAACAGGAGCAGAAAAGCTGTTGTGATTTTAACAACAGCAGCTTTACTTTCCTTTCACATTAAACTGCAGACATAAAACATGCTTGAGGTTTATTTTGTTTGGAGGTTCCAGCACAAAGAAACTAAACAACCTCCAAACCACATAAACCTTAACAGTATGAGTGAGTACGATAGAACATTGTTTACCTCCAGGGGGGGTGTGATGCTTCTTACATAAACATCAATGAGGGAAGCATCATGTCAAAATGGAAAACACACACATTATTCCTGCTGCACTTAAACACACACACACAAAAAATCCTCTTCCCTCATGCCAGCTGTGACCTTTGACCGCTGACCTTGACTGGCAGATCATGATTAATACCTGAGTAAACAGAGCAACAGGTCGAGCTGTTTACTTTTCATAACTTAGTCAGACTTTTTGGATCTCTTTATCACTACAAACGTGAAACCTGAATAATTCTGTACCTTTTTATATTTGTCGAGTACAGAACAAACACTCAGTGGCCAGTTTATTAGGATCATCTGCTTGTTAAAAGTGTCACCTACATGTGTCATTAAACGCATAAAAGGTCCAGAGGTATGGTTACTTTCTAGCAAAAATATGAGAAAAAAAACGCTTATCTGTGATATAGTTATTTGGTGGCAGATGAAGATGGCCATCTTTCTACAGGATGTTGCAGGAAAACAGGCCAGAGGAAGATGATCAGATTTGTTCAGCACAGTGTATCAGTGTAAGCATGAATTTTTAAACCTTGGCTTTGCTTAAGTTTCCGCTGCTAACAGCTAAGTCCAAGATGATGAGCCAACAGTGGGAATGTGATCGTTGATTAAAAAAAAGGCTACATGATCCAACAAATAATACTTTAGATCAGGGCTGTGAATCTTAGGGAATCTCACGATTTGATTTGATTATTTTATTTGAAATGGATTCTCAACTTCATAAACAGAGAAGGAGAAACTGTTTTCCGTTCCTTGCTGCAGTGTATCGTGTGCTCCACTGAAATATAGAAATACATAATCAAACATATCTGGTAACACTGCTGCCCTGTTACCTCTGGAGAGAGCCAGCGTTATGTAAGAAGCTGTGCAGGTGCGAGGTTTTTAAGATGAAACAGACTGAGCACAAAGTTATTTTTGTCCCTCAGAGCTGGTTAAAGTTGTTCAGCACTGCAGTGTGTGATGGGTAGCCTAAGTTGTTTGTTACAGCTGATCGCTCCATCAGTGTGAGAATTTTGGCATCATTACATAAAAAATTAGCTTGCGACCAATGTCTTCCAGTGGCATAAAAATGATCTTAGAATTACAATAATACTATTTGTCACTATGATCTTTAAGAAAACGTAGTGCCCATAAAAGTACTTTTCCTTGACAGTCCTAAAAACAGGTCTAATTGTCTTTAGACGATCTAATGAGGATATGTTGCATATTAAGCCTTTAATGCCACAGTGTATAAGGATACAAGGATGTTGAAAAAAAAAAAAAGGTGGCCACTGAGTGTGTCAAACACACACAGTGTCAATATAAGGGCAGTAAAGTCACACATATAGACGTTTGTCAACTGCCATAAGTGTAAGTCTGCACTGTAAGGGGGGGGGGATCAGTATCCTGATTTATGTCAGTGGCAGGAATTTAGAGCAATACCATCGGAGGTCAAAGCGGGGGGTCAAACTGGCACACGCTCTAAATTAGTCCGGAGGGAACAGGAGTTCAAAAAGTGCTCACTTGTATGTGTGTGTTTTCATATTTCACTGACTAGAAAAGGGGGCTCAAACATGGTTCTTTTCATACTTTAAAAACCACATCGAAGTAAACTTAGTTTTCATTGCCGGCCTGAAATGAACACTTACTGTAAATGCATCCAACTTGAAGGCTGAATCTCACTGGCTGGACTCTACTTGTGATGTCAGAGGAAAAAATTTCGAGGAAAGCGAAAGAAAGGTCATACGGGCCGTTCCTCTGAAAGGCACTGGGTTGTACATAAACATAAAAAATGAATATTGAGTTTTTTGTTTATGATTTTCTACTCTGTAACTATAACTAATGTTGCCTACTTGTACCTACCTACCTGCTGCCGTGCTACTGTTTAATCCACAACAATGTTTTATGTTTTTAATGTTAATTTTGCTCCAAGCTTCTCAGTCAGACTGCTGTTTGGTTAGTTAAATGCCAAAAACGTAGCTTTATCATCCAACAACAAAAGCATTATCAACGTGTGGAAATTGTAATAGTGTAGGATGCATTGTGTATACTTCATGAATTTCAATATAAAGATATCAACACAAAAAATGTTTTGCCTGGTTTTCTTTGGATGTCTTCAATGAAAGAAAACTCAAATACTCAGAAAGGTCAAGTTAGTGCATTTTTAGGGAGATGTAAGCAACATTCTCCATATCGCCTGTCAAAAAACGGCATCTTTGTGCACAACAAATCTGACAGAACTATCACATCGTTATTCTCACATGTAGTGAAAAGAAGCAGGACTGTTCAGCTGATTGTAGGAAACTACTGTTGTTAATGTCAAAGCACATGATGATACAGAGATGCAACTATGAATGACAGGTTAAGCATAAGTATTTAGTACATACTGTGAACAGTGAGAAGAGTTGGCATCAACCACTGATCACAGGATGTGTACTGGAGATGAAATGGTCCCAAATAAATGGTACTCATTTATTTGGGACCGTTCAGTTGCAAAAGTAGAGCTGGTGAGTCTGTATGTATCACCAGAGGATCTAAAACTCTGAGACAAACAGAGGCCTGCAGTCGCCTTTTTCCACAGTGCTGTTTTGACACTTCACTAATATGAAGCCCTGCACTGTTTAATCCTTTTAAACAGCCAACATGCCGGTCATCCGGTAAGTTTATTTTTCTCGTGTTTTAGCTCTTGACTATGTCAAAACAACCTGCAGTGTGCTAGATAATGTTAGCCAAGGTTAGTCTGCCAAGTAACATGATAATTCATGTCACATGCTAAAAGGACATTTTATATATCTTTGGTCTGGTAAAGTAGAAAAGTCACACCCAAGACATGGTTTTATCAGGGTTGAATCGATTCCTAGAGAGGGAATAGTGTCTAATATTCTCTTTTTCCAGCTCGAGGATTTGCTGCTTTTCTCTGCTTAACATGCGAGTACATCGGGTTTCTTTGGCTTTTGTAACTGCTGGTTATATAGACTTTTACAGACATACAACAGGTTCTGTAAAACTATGATTTGCAATTTTTTTCCATTTCCACACTTACTTGAGATTAAAACTACTAAAAAGTCCAGCGTGCAGGATGTTGTGGCAGCAAGCGTTGAAGATGCAGATTGCACCAACTAAATATCACGCCCCTCAGCCTCCTGTAAAGCTAGGTGGCCGCTAAAAAACATGGCCAAAAACATGGAAGGCCCTCTTTAGAGCCAGTGTTTGGTTTGTCTATTCTGGGCTACTGTAGTCAACGGGGTCACTGTACTGTATGTCGGACTCCGTGAAAGTGGACTTCCTCCCTCTGCAGATATAAAGTGAACATTCTGGGGTAATGAAAACACAATTCTTATTTACAGGTGATTATACACTTGTGAAAACATGATTTATGCCGCCATCTTTTATAAATAGATCCCTCTAAATGCTGCACGCTTGAATTTTAATTTATTATACTAGAAATTGTAATTGATACTGAAAGTAATTGATAGTAGCAGGCCTGCTTTAGATAATTATTGTTTCAATTGTTTCACTCTATTATTGTTTTCATACATAACTTTGACTTTTCTTCGAAATATATTTCTTTGATTTCTTAAATGACGATTGTCAAAAGCCAGAGTTCACAAATATTACACCTTGTGTACACACAAGTAGCCATACAAAAAGATTACCTATATATGATGTATATAATGGAAAGATTTTTTTCATTTAAATCTGAAACTGTTTGATCAAAGAATAGCTACATTTTGATAGTTTTTAATGCTCACTGCTATGGAAACATTTTCATTGGACAACCAGGTTAAAAAAAAAAAAGTCAAAATATTTGCTATAAACATTTGTTTGTGTCTTTTAGCTCTTCCTGTATCCAGCTGAATAAACATATAATGATGTTTCGTTGTCAAGAACGAGACATTTTTACCCGAAGTAGCCGCTGGGTAAAAAAACATCCTCTGCACCATTTTGACCCTACTTTCCCACATCAATACCTTCTCTCGACTGCTTTTAACAAGAAAGGGAGCGCTAAACGTTGCATTTGAGGCTCCATCTCAAATGTCACCTGAAATCTTAAAAACTTCAGGCACCTATAGTTATTCGTGTTTTGCATCATCATTTGAGTCCTCAGTTCAAAGTCAGCTTCTCAGGGGGGGAAAAAAAAAAAAAGAAATCAACATATTGTTTCTTCTCTGCTTCCTCGCTGCCATTTTGTACTGCAGCTAAAAAAGGGAACAAGATAAAAGAGGCCCGTGCTGTTTTCTTCTTCTCCAACTCACCTCTTGGGAACACTTCTCTGGACATCTGAGAGAGTTTTGAACATGAGAAATAAATCAGTTTTTTCCCCACTAATTATGTCTTGTGAAAACAGCTTCTATCTATCAGACACTTGAATGAGCTGTTTCCCCCGAGCTGGATGAAAATCTCTTAATAGCTTTTACGTACTTTGGCTTCAGTTCTGTCTCTTCCCTCTCCTCCCTCTGAGAACATCCCCTCATAACATATGGCTCCATTGTTATCTGTGTCAGGGATGAGCTATTTTCTGCCATGGCCTCAGTGTAGAAAATGTACAGTGTGGACTGATTGTGCTGGAGGTCTCACATATATCATCTGAAGTGTTAAGAACTTGGTGCGTGCCCATAAAATTATCACCTTCAGTGACGACGGCCGGACAGATCTTGGCTCTGCGGCTGCAGATTGCAAAGCAGAAGGCATGAGCAGTTAGAGAGCCGGTATCTGCAGCGGCTGGAGGTAACAAGCGTCAGCATTATGCAATCAGCCTGACACACCCCCCCCCCTCCGCCCCCCTCCTCTTTCTGTCCTGAGTTACAGAGCTATAAATAAGACCAGCAAGGCAGCAACAGAGTAAAACGCAAAGGTGGAATGTGGATGAGACGGGCGTCTTCAGTTGCTGCTCGGCTAAGTTGTCAGTAATTTGTGAGTTGGGTGAAACTCTGAGTGTGTGTCTGACTGTGCTGGGGGAATGGGGGGGTGGGGAGGGGGCTGTTTGGATCCCAAAACCTGCAAACAACCTCCTGAACTCCCTGTCACCTGATCTCCTGACTGCACAAACACATACACACATTACTTCAGCTACCAGCAGATTTGACAGGTTCAACATCAGATGTGAAAACCGAGCACATCGAGCAGATACAGTTTTAATGCACTTTTTGAATCAAAAGTTCACTATTTTCTCAAGTCTGACATCAATATTCACGTCCATATGTACACTGGAACTGTTTCCAGCAGTTGTCATCGCCCCTAATTAACAGAAATCATAATGTTTGAGATGAGGGACAACATTCATGGTTCAAGCTCTTTGTAAAGATGATCTCTAAAACCAATAAGACTCGTCTGAGTTACAAGTCTTAAAACAATCAGTATGAATAGAAACTGTAGGGACAGTCATCGAGATCAACCTTCTTTTAGTGCTTATATACAGATATGTTAGTTTTGCTTAAACAGACGTGAAAGTTAAAAAATATTGCTCATGTTGTTGCTGCTGTTTTTATTTCCCAAAGTCAGTCACAATGCAATTTAGAGACTCTTTTTTTGAAACTTATAACAAACAGCACAAAACCCAATGATAATGGTTACTATCATAGAATTTTATCACAATCGTGGATAGAAAGACAGATTTTTTTCTCATTTTTAGAGTTTAAATTATAGAATTTTTGCTATTTACATCAAAAAAGCACTTGATTACCAATAATAATAAACTGCATATTAACTATATTCACTGCCAAATCAGAGCTCACATGGTATTTTATACCAATAAGTATTTGCTTACTAATTTGAGAGAAGCTTTTTGTAAACAAGACTTTTACTTGGATACACTGTGGTGTCACAGCTTTCAAAGTCAAAGATTTAGATATATACGTCATGTCATGTAAGTTTTCTCTTTTGCTCACACACACAAAACAAAAACTTACCTTTTGACTTTTTTACTTACCTATGTAGGGCTGCAAACTGGTAAATATTTTGACGCTTGAAGCGGTGATTTGAGGTGAAATCCTGAGTGCTGACTCTCGTTAGTCCCGTTGCTGTTATCTCATTTGCTCAGGAGAAGAGTGTGAATAAAGGAGGGCCTTCACCTGTTTAGAAAAGATATTTGTCTGAGTAAAAATTTCACACTTTTCTGCTGTGTCCAATCACTTTGCCATCATTTTCCTCTTAATAGAGAATTAAGCCTGTGGGTATTTTGAAGGAGAGAAATATATAATTTTATTAATCCATAGCATCCGATTACCACAGTCACGGTCTTTAAGTCAGATGTGGAGAAATGAGAAATATAAAACATTTGTAGGTCTTGATTACTGACTTTAAATCCCCCTTTACATCATCCTCAGTAAGTACATCCACCAAAATGCATATATTTTTATATTTTCAACGTTACATTTTCTAATATGAGAACTTAAAGTGCTTACAGTTAAATGAACTTTGAAATAGTAAAACTTAAAATAATTCAAAATGCTTTATCAAATCTCTGTTGTAGTTTGGTGATTTTCCCCTTTTATTCAGTTATACACAGGACACTTATAACTCTATACTTTGATTCACATAACAGTTTTCATTGGCAAATTATTTCATCTGACTGCATTAGCTTTTTACCACCTTATTTCCACCAATCTTTATAATAATAATAATAATAAAAAAAGTTAAATAGTGTATTTTAAATTTGTTATAACAGCAAACAGAGGACAGGTTGGCAGTTACGTCAAACTGCACCAACTTTGGAGAAGCACTTTTCATTATGCTAACTTATGCTCCCTATTTCCACCCATGATTAGTAAGCCATTATCCCTCCCCCATCATAGAGTTTTTCCAATGTCTTAAATGTATCTCAAGGAGACAGGGAGCAAAGAGAAAGGGAGGCCTTTGAACGAGCTTAGACAAAGGAAACACAGGTGAATCCTCTGCTTAAGTGTTTTATCAGGCAGCAAAACCCCACTGGTTAAACATCTTTACTGACTGAACAGCTGATCTAATGGGACATTAAACAGTCAGGCTGTTATTACACCAGATTAGGAAAACTACCTGTACAACAGGAACGGCTGCATCAACAGTAGCTGTTCAAATGTATTCATAGAATAAAATAACTCAATCATCACTCAATCGTCTTTGCAGCACATCTTAAAACCTCACACACTAAATAAGCATCGATTGTTAGATAAGGCAAAGCCTGGTATTAAAAATATTGCACTATCTCCTTTCTTACTGGCTTTTCAAGGTTTAGCCTGTAAGCAGAGCAGTAAGCTAGTTCAGCTGATCAGCTAATCAACAGGGTTGCACACAGGTGTGTGGAATCGCCAGGTACGATTCACTAACATTATGATTAGAATAAAACTACTTTTTATGCGTTCTCATAGACTTTTATTGATATCAGATTAGTTTGTTTGTTGCTCTTGTTGGATGCTCACCAGCAATGTTGTTAACTATAAACTGACTCCGGTCCTGTATCAGAGGTGGGGGAGATGAGTCCTGTCAAATTAATCTGATTTGTGAGCGTATCACAGCTTCCTGTTACAGACTGAAACATAATACAGTCATCCTTACACGCTGTCAGCAATCCAAGGCCATTTATCACCCCGCAATGTTTGAATCTTGCCCATGCGTGCAGATGCCTCTGGTGTTCAGTGTCTCATTGGTTTTCCAGATTAGTGTGTACATAACTCTTGAGGTCAGGGAATGTGAGAAGAAGTTTTATCCTCAAACTGTAATCCGATAGATCTGCCCCTTTTGAGCAGCCTCTGTTTATTTCTCATCATTGGCAAGTTTCCTCACTGAATTAGCATTTACCCTCCTGCACTTGACTCTTCTGAGAACTGCAGGCTCCTCATTGTTATAAATAATATTTTTCTCTGAACGGCTGCTCTGTTTTATTTCGGGTTTATCACGTTGATGGGAGTTGGCATGTAAACATAGCACTACATTCAGATTACCGACGCTTCAGTGCCCTCATTTTTATCATACTCTCTCAAAAAATAAGCATATTTTGTAACAAAAAAAAAAAGAACTAAAATGCCAGGTTTGACACAATCCACTGAAATCTGCAAGTAGGGTTTAATTTGTCAGGATAACTGTCATCGTCTGGAGAGTTTAATCCCTCTCCCCTGTGTCGCCTTTGCTTTCTCTCAGACAGAAACACTTTTTTCTTTATTCCCCCTGTTCTTTTTGTTTTGATTCTGCGCACAAACACACACACTCACTGCTTTGCAGGATGATTGGCGGCTGTGGCTGTGAGCTGATGGGGTTGGCTGCTGGAGATGTCACTGGATACTCAGACGCAGCCGTCAGCAGTGCTGCTCTAAATATGATTGACAGCTCATGTTGCAGAATCGCCATGTGGTGAAGCTCTTAGACAAACTTGCCAATAACCTGACTCTGTGATTATAGTATGACATAATGACACCAGTATTATCACTATTACTTTAGGTATCAGCATGTAGCCCTAACGATGTGGGCATGCAGAGGTGGAAATATGATAGAATTTTCTAATTTTTCATAAGTAAACAAACTAATATATCATGCTCAAGATTATATCTGTGAATGATCTGCCCTGAATTAAACAGCTCACAAAGAAAGACGTAATGGACTGTTTTTGTTGTTCAAAATTATCTAAATAATTTGGTGAGCAACCAAATCTGGTTTGTTAGCTTTTACTTTCCAAAGTAAGTGAAGTGAATTGGTTGATTAACAAAGAGTTTATGGCTCATAATTTTATTGTAAACTTATTTTTCAATGTTAATTTGTCAATTCTTTCTATTAAATCCAATGCAAACTTCAACTTCACCACTAGATGTCACTAAATCCTGCACACCGGACCTTTAAATCTTACATGTTATTGTTTCTTCCGACTTGTCGGCACGTACTGATAAAAGACTGTTTTTTTTTTGTTTGTATCAAGTTCTGTATCACATTAAACAAACACAAAGTTAATACTTCATTACATCAAAAAAAATTTGGTGAACTTTTTTCCCACATTCTCATGTCTTTCTCACTGAGCATCCACTTGCACTTGAGTCACTCAGTTCACCAGTTCAGTTAAATAAAGATACTCACATGTAGAGATTCAGCACTTTCTCCAATTTATTTTCATTTTGTCAAGCATAGATTATGTCAAAAACATTGACAACCACAGATCCTCACTGCCGTGAATGTTGCTACTAATCAAATCACGATCAATACAGTGAGTTCGATAGCATCTGCTCAGCTGTGAGACTCTCACCCTGTTGTTGTTGTTGTTACATTTCACAAAACTTTACTTTGATAGTTTTATGGATCAAACAGATTCTGTGGACGGATATCACTTCATAGTTTTATAGGCAGCATCGTAAAACAGTTTCTTTTAAATCCCCTTCTTGTCAAAAATAAAATTTAAAAATTATATTTACAGGAAAAAGTAAACACTCATCACTCGTAAGACGCTACTTTTTCAAAACATCATAAATAAAAATTGAAGGGGAAAGAAATATAAAGCCTTACAGAGTGGATGCGCCCAAAACAACTCACACACACAAGTAGCTCAAAAGATATATAGATGTATATATATGTATGTATCCATATATATTCTGTATATATGCTTCTCTACAAAAAAGCAAGTTTACTCTCTCTATGAGTAAATACATTCTACTCTACAATCACTATAACAACAGTGTACATTCCCAACCAAAATGCTTTGATCATTTATCAGAAGGATATTAGACTTAAACAATCAATGGACCATGATCAGGAAGTATGCAACAACATGCTCAATGTGACTCAAATATTGTGTGTATATGTTTATGTGTGTTTGTGTGTGTGTTTGTGTGTGTGCATATGGGTGTGAAAGAGCTTTCCCATCCCATCTGATTTATGTGTCCGCCAGACGAACACACAAACATGCACATACCCCCCCCACCCCACCCCCACCCCAACACACATGCACACACACCCGGAGAAGA
>JAUZTA010000014.1:9764666-9783111 GCA_034780835.1 Ctenochaetus striatus | reverse complement strand
CTCTGGAGCAGGAAGAGCATCTATCAGAAAACACAACCAACAACCGTTACTGTCTAGAAAAGTTACCTCAATACCTGTCCAAGCCTTCAACTTTGGCTGCTGCGAGTGTGTTTCTTTTGGAAAAAACAGCGTCACAGTAATGTTTTCTATTCTGAGACATTTCATAGTGAACTACAGCTGCTATTGTTATCCTCCTGATAGTGCACAGCAGGCTATGGAAAACAGCCAGAGGATGACAAGCCTGCTCCTCTGCCTCCCTCCAATGTAAAGCTGTAAGGCTTTTATATGAAAGAAGCAGCATTAGTGTCATTTTTCTCCTTGATTCTTATCCTTTTTGAACACCATCACACTATATATACTTTCAAAAGAAAAGGGGGTCGTTTTCTCTGCAATAATTCCTAATCGACCATAAACAAATCGGATACTAGGAATACTTTTTTTTTTATGAATCAAACCTTAAGCTTATTCCTTTTTTGCATCTTAAATTCACCAATAAAAGATAAAAAATGGCAACATATTTTTTTCCCCTTACGATGAACCTTAAATTCTAAGAGGAAACACACATGTTGGACCTGCCTAACAAGGAGACAACGACTCCCCGGCCTGCTCAGTCCCACCAGATTGCCTGTGCCAGTTATAGACTGTCTCTCACTATGCCGCCCTTCCTCTGAATGCAGTCATGCAGCCAGCGGGCCGAGGAGACCGGGTCAGTGGCCAGGGTGACTTCTCCTGCGTGTCTGCTCGGTCTGAGGGGAAATGAAGAGGTTGATCACTGAGGTATGACTGTCTGCCTTTTAAACATGGGCCATCTGGAGAGAGCAGACAGGGGGCAGGAGAGAGACAGAGAGAGGGCAAAGGGGAAATTAGGAGAAATTCTTAGCTGATAGAGAAAGTCTGTTTCCACACGGTCAAACTGCAAGTTTTTCACCTCGCTGTGAATTCCACATGAGGATGAAAAGTCAGGGGCAGAGCAGTGCCCTGGATTTCAGAGACAAGACGACTGGATGTGCTCTTTCATTTGAGGGAAAACTACAGTAAGAAGCTCTGAACAGCTGAAAAAACGAACAACAGAAGCAGACAGTAAAGATGGGCAGTCAGTCAGTAAACACGGACGGATCTGGTTTCTACTGGACATCTTAGTTTGTTAATGCTGCAGCATGTCAGAGAAGTGAGATGACTCTGGCACTGTTTAATTCCTGTGAATTCCAGCCTGATACAAGTCTCATATATGAACAAAGATGAGAGCAGATGAAACACTATAAAGCGGCAGCCTCATAGTCATCATAGGTTTTCAAAGGCAATAAATCTTCTAGTGTATGGAGGTTTTATGGCTGTATAATATAGAATCTATAGATGATTTTTCTTTGGGCAGTACAGACACAGAAGTGGATTCCTGCTTTAAACAGAGGAACGAACAGTTTGAGTTTAGCCACAAAAGCAAAACCACAAAACAAGTACATAACATCAATCAGTTTACTTCCAGTCTCACAATCACAGCTTGTTAACATAATTTTATTCCATCTTAGGAAACGATGACAACTTCCCCTAACTGTCAGCTCACTGCAGTGTCACACAATCTAACTCTAATTTGACTTACTGTCTTGAAAAATGGGCTCTCGGGCCTTCGTCTATTGTCTCATTCTCAGATGTCGATTTTGTCGAATCAAAGCCAGCGCAAACACCGGAGATCAAACTGGTGCCCAGACGAAGGCGAGCGTGAGCAGAATCAAAGCCTTTTGATTCACGTTCTCTTTGATTTGGCCTCAGCCGACTGACATCTCGTATGTACTAAAGGCTAAACATCAAAAAATGATAATAAAAAAAAAACTGATGAAGCACTTTCATGAGCAAGTTACTACCACAGAAAATCACAGAAAACCTGTATATGTAATGCAGAGCGAGTACGATGTGTATGCTGCGACTGCTGTCTCAGTGCTGTTACAGCTTGACTCCAAAGCACCAAAGCACTTTAGAGTTCATTGAAATGTCTCTGTTCTCGGTCTAATTACTATCTACAGAAATGTAATATGTGCCAAAGTAAGGTTAAACTCACAACACCACCACTGCACAGTGCTTACGAGCAATATAAATGTATTTCTGAGTCACAACGATGACCAACACAGCTGATTCACTCCTCCACTAATCTCTCCTGAGCAGTACAACAACCTTATGACCAGACCTGTGGTTTACAGCAGAGGCCAGTACAGAAGGTCCTTTAAATGAAGAAGAACACTTAATAATATTTGGCTTCAAATCTCCAAATTAAAGAGAAAGAAAATTCTGTCTCATAACACAATTGATTCTTTTTTTTTTAACAAAATGTCTTGATCTAGAAAGTTCATTTTGTTTCCTCTACTTTGTGTCTGGGAGATGTTTCTCTTATTGAACACATTATTGAAACAGAAAAGTTTTGCAGTAACTTTGCTTCGAGCAGGTTTCTCTGCCTCAACCCACCACGGGCAGCCACAGTGGACTGAAACGAGGGATACACATATCCAACCTTTCCTCTCCCTATAGCTAAACCTCAACTCGGAGTATCTACCAATGCTGAATGCTGATCAGATATCAGTGCTCTCTTTTTCTAGAGGTTAAATCTGGAATCATTGGAGCCATCGTGATGTGAAGTAACATGAGGCCAGAGATTGGCATAGTCAGTGATGATTAAGCAAATCAGAGTGTTGCATCTCTAGGTGAAATTTCTTCAGTCCGCCTCATCTCCACTCAGGTTTCCTCTCTTTCGCTCGTATTTTTGGCTTAAGTGACCGGTTGAGGCAGCTATTGGTAATATACCAATCTCAGATCTCCAAGCATCCCTCCAGAAACTTACAGGAGACATCACAAAACACTGAAATGTGTCTAAAATCCTGCTATATGCTCATACGAGTAACCGGTTCCTCCAGGTGATGATGGTGATTCACAGGCAGAAACATAAAAATCCAATTCAAAGCGCCACTTTCTGGGCTTTAATTAGTTAGCCGGTAGTTTGTGCTGTGTCCTCCCCCATGTGAGACAAGGCTCTTTCTGCCACCAGCAGCATCGCATCCACACAGTAGAGAACTGACACAGGAGGGCGGAGGGAAGGGAGGGTGTGTGCGAATGTGTGTGTTTACAGGAAGAAGAAAAAGTAATGAATGGGTGTGAAAAAAAAAAAAAAGAAGCTGTGCTTTTGGTCCCTAAGGCGAGCGGGACAGAGCTGACGATTGTTCCGAGTGTTGATGGGTGCGTCCGGTAACGGCAATGTGTTGATGACAGAGGGAGAAGTGGGCACATCAGAGCATACACATACTATACACATACAGTACTGTATCTGTAACAACAGTATTCCCTGCCAGCAGTGAGACTATAGAAAATGTGCTTTCTGACAGGAAAAATTTGTGTGTGTGTGTGTGTGTGTGTGTGTGTGTGTGTGTGTGATTAGGTTATGAGTGTGTTCAGTAGAGAGCACCTCTGGCCCGGGCCACGTAAACAAACCTCAGGCAGCAGAGAGCGTGCTCAGAAAGGCTCAGAGAGACATCAAAGATAGAGGGAAAGCTTGAAGGAAGGAGAGGAAGGAAGGAAGGAAAGATAGGAAGGAAGGAAGCATTATTATTTTAACAGCACAGGTTAATAGGAATACCAAAGATAATATTGCATCTCCTAGAACTAGCTTCAATTGCTCAGTGTATATAAAATTGGAAGAAAGCTATACTGTGATATACAGTTACATTTCACTTTATAATTCTAAAATAATTTATACCAACAATAGTTATATTTTGTAGAATATTTACATAAATACATCATTATATAGTAATATTATTGTCAACACGTCGTTATATAAACATACACCTTACATATATGTGTATATAGTCATGTTATAGCCACACATACACACACATACAGTGAATATACAATCAAATGAGCTATTGCAATGCTGTGTGGGCAAAACTCCATCGGACATTCACATCTTCTCAAGTAAATAAGCTCGGAGAGAGGAGTTCAGGTGTATTGCTATAAGAAAAACAAAGTTTAGCCCAGCGTCGCGCAGTCGCAGCTGAAAGCTTCTCGTAAAATCCGAGTATTGCTTCTTGTAATGTTACTCTCCTCTGAAGTGATAATCTGGGCGGAGAGCAGAGATAGAGAGAGGAGCTCTGATCCTCTCGGTCTGTAGGTGAGACGGTTTCTGTCGCCGTTGTAGGGCAGAGCCTTTCTCCAGCGGACTGATCAAACCAGAGCAGTTTTGAATCTGTGTTTCCGTCACCTGGATAGAAAAAGGTGTCCTGCGTGTGCAGACAGGTAAGTGTGAAGAGCCTTTTTGACAACCTTCTGCCTCTAGAAGTCAGAGAAGAGATCCTGGGGCCCCAGGTGAATGATAAAAGGAGCGATGGTCCGTGGCTGGTAGAAGGGATTGTCAATAAAAAGACCACCTGCAGTAAGATGAAGAACAGGGACAAAGAGAGCGGGTGAGATTATTATAAACACAAAGTGAGGCTTGTAAACATAAAACTGTCCTCACTTCTTTAACAATATGTGTTTGACAAGATTTAGATGAATAATTAAAAGGCAAATATGTATCGACAAAGAAATCCAATAATTTTTTTTGGACAAGGTACTTTATGTCCACTAGAAGGATGCAAAAGAGCAGTAGTTAGTAAAGTTTCAGTAAGAACATATCACCTGGCTGGCATTACCAACATCTAGATTACATAAAGTTGATTACATGGAAATGACCAGAGGATTAAATCAAATGAACACTTTGACAATTTGGAAAAACATGCTTTAACTTCATTTTATCACATTTATGTCAAATATATGATCATCCTGTTTTTCAGTATTGTAAATTTGCTATTTTTGGGGTTTGCCATGTTACACAGCAACAATGGCATCATTGTCCATCCTGGAATAGGGATCTTTTCACGTTTGTTCCTCCTGATTTTAAAGCGGTTTTGGGGAATCAAGGGTGTAAGAAGGGTGCCATTTGCTTCATAGATGTAAAGCTCCTTGATATAAATGAGTGATCTTTGTGAATAAAACACTCTTTCATTAGGGGCAACAACCTCCAACTTTAAAGCCAGTTTCACATAGTGGTCAAACCTTGTAGTTACAATGTCATGTGATGTTCATGGACCCAAAACAACTTTTTCCCTTGAGCTTACAACATGAAAGAAGCAGCTGTAAACTGGTGGATAAATGATTCACTGTTATTTTGAAATGCCTTGTCTTGGCATCATATTTGATCCATTTGATAAGATAACAATGGAAAATCTAGGAAACCTCTAGGATTAATTTATTTATCCCCATTCAACTTTGCAAATGGCCATACTACAAGTTAGCTAGCTAAATTGAGATAAGTCTTTGATGTGCATGCTTTATAGGCCCCATTATAGAAATTATGTAGAAGAACCAGGTAATTACATTCCCAGATATCAAATGTTTTGGCTTCTCACACCAGTAAGCAGCTTTCGTACGAATGAATGGGGCCCCACCCCCCAAATGCTGTTTCCTGTTCCCAATCCATGGCAGCAAATTACTCCAAACCCAAAGGAAACAATTGATTGGAGTGTTGTTCATGACTTTGGGTAAAATGGAGGATAAGACCAACAGGAGGATTGGTGCATCTGGTGTTGACAGTAATGCTAACCTCGTATCAGTCCACTGCACTGAAAAGGGGGCCAAGCCAGTAGGCCAGGATTTTGATTTACCAGTCAATCTACATTTCCACCTTCGCCTATGATTTGAGCTTTGGGCAATGGCTGGAGGAATGAGATCTGAGAAAAGAGTCAAAGAAATGAGTTTCCTCTGTAGGGTGGCTGGGCTCACCCTTAGAGATGGAGTAAGGAGCTTAGACAGCTCAGGGAGCTCGGAGTAGAGCTGCTGCTCCTTGGCTTTGAAACGAGCCAGTGAAGGTGTTCAGGGCATCTGATCAGGATGCCTCCTGGGCACCTTTCTTTGAAGGTTTTCCAACATACCGGAGAGATTATACATCTCATCTGGCTTGGGAACAAGTCAGACTCTCCCAGAAGTAACTGGAAAATGTTGCTTTGGCAGATGGACAGCTGGACTATCTTGCTTGGTCTGTTGCCACTGTGACCAACCGCGGTATAAGTGGCATCAAAAATGTATGGATGAATAAAATACAACAAAAGACAACAAGAATGATGCAAGTCTCAGTTTCTTGTTTCAGTTTCCTTTCATATATTTCTCAGCAACAAAGCAGAGACATATTCCAAAAATGCTTCCACTCCCGATCATGCAGTAGAGACCAAGTGAAGCATTTTTTTAAAATATATATTCTATTTGGGGATTCAGCTCTGAAAAATGAATGTAACCTTGAACAGGAGGGTAACAGAAAAGCACAAAGAATGCAACAGCTATAAAATTATTCTTCAATCATGAGATTGAAGTAAAGCTTTGGTGACGTCAGACAAGTATCGTATGAAAGGTTTTACAACAACTCAATGGAGCTCAACCAACCATTGGACAAGATACTGGGTCCTCTCATCCAATGGCTGCGCCTCATAGCTGTAACCATGGAGACGTCGTCTGGAGGTTATCTCTTGCTGGTTGGATGACCAAGAGGTGGTGAAGGACCAGCATAACTATCTTGACAGGCATTGACATCCAGCATTTCATAGAATAAATTTGAGCATTTCATTCTTTCTTCTTTTCATAACTCAGTTCCTCTCAGTTTTGAGAGGAATAAAATGTCATTTTATTTCTGCCTACAACCATTCTTAATCATTCTCAGTGCAGTTCTTAATTTAAGTTGGAGACCAGAGGAATAGTTTGAGCTCAAGAATCAGCAGCTGGTTTAGAGCAAATTTGTATTTAAATGCTGAGCAAAATAGAGACAACAAATACAGCCATGATACTGACAAAAACAAACAAACAAAAATGTTTAACACAGTGTGGTTTGAAATTATGTGAGTTCCTTATCTTTATTGCTGATACATCTATGTAGCACTGTATTTTTTTTTTTTATGTTTGGGCCTTCTTATGCCATTTGAATTCAGCCACCACAACAAACTATGCTCAGAAATTGCTGCAAAAATGCTGCAGTTGGCTTATCTTCATCTTCACATGTACTGTAGGTGACACCTCTGATAGCTTTGTGAAACCTGCCAAATATCAATCCACGAAAAGGTAATGAGATCGTGTAGCTGAATGCAAGATGCAGGATCAGACAAGGGCTTTCTAAATTCATCCTTTGTCTTTTTTGCCTTTCTCTCTTGGTGTCTATAAGCTGAGGGTCAAAAGGATGCAACAAGATGCACCTATGTACGTGGAGGGATTGAAATTCAATCTGCGTGCATGTATGAGGGTGGAATATTAAAGCTTGATGGGCCTTTGGGTCACATTATCAAATGCAGCTTGAATGTTTAATGAGCAGGTAAATCTTTCCACGTGTTCAATGAAATTAACTAAAAAAAATAAACCAAAAAAAGAGGTTCTACTGCATTAAGTCACCAGCTGATATACTAGATATACACCAGGCAGTGTTCAGCTTTTATATGAGATAAACTTTATTCATTTTTTCCCACATTATTATTTATTTATTCCTATACATCCTTCACACAGCTCACATTATTATTTTTCTTTTTACAGAGAATGTGTGTGTTGTGTGTATCATATTGCAAAGGCTTTCTTCTTCCTACAAAAAAATAAACACAATAACAAAAGGCTGATATAGACTCATAGAATGAGGTCACAATTCACAGTACAAATCCTTCAAGTTTTTGTTTATCTCTTAAGAACTTTAACCTGCAGTATTTTTTTAAAATTCATAAAATTTTTTGGAACAGTAAGTAAAACAAAATAAAAGGCAGAAAAGCACTTTTACAAATCTTCAGCTCCTTAATCCTTTCCCCATCACTGACATTGTAGAAAAAAACACAGACTGAGTTTCCCTTCTAGAAAAAGTGAACTGTATGGTTTGGAAAATGCATTTGGTATGTATGAAAAACGTTTGGTATGCATGTCTCCTGTGCTAAAAGAAGTGGTAGTGGGGGACGGGGTAGGCGGGCACTTTCATGACAGGCAACAGAAGCATTCTCTTGGGCAAACCTAGAGGGGAGACATGAGAAGAGCACAGCTCTGCATGAGTCCAGGGCAATAAATGACCACATTTTTCTATGCTCACTACACTACACGCTATGCTACATCTACGTCCAAGACACACCCCTCGCATTACACAAACAAAGTTCCCAAAGCGGGGAGTGTGAGTGTGTGAGAACAGGCAGGAATGAAAATGGGCTGACACCCTTCATCGGTGGTTAGAAGAACCGAGAAGGAGAGAAACTCAGAGTTAGAGAGAAGAAAACAAAAAGACAAAATTCATTTTATCCAATTTGTTAAGACAAGAATCTTATTTCTGTCAGCTTTTTTTTTAACCTTTTCTTATGAAAACATAGTGCTCATTAAGTTAATTGCAAAGATGTAGGAACACGGTGACATTGCTACAACAATGTCTGAAAAGGCGAGAAGCACAAGCAGTCAGATAATCAGACAGGTTGAACCAAAGCCAACAATTATGTCAGATTATGTGCCATGTTTTTTGAAGGTGAACCTCTGAATGGTTTAAAAGTCAGTAATAATCCTGCATTGCAGAAAAAAACAACAGTTCTTTTTTTTCTTAATAAGTTTGGTTGATCTTGGGTTGGGTTTTTTAAAGTGATGTCACTAGTTTTATCAGGAAAAGGAATGACAACCAAAACTGCACATTTAAGACTTAAATTATAATGAACTTGAATAATCCCTTCAAGGGTAGCTAAGCAGGAGAAGATGTTATTTGTATATTCCTGCAACGTAGAGGAAATGCTCTCGAAGCGCTTTCAAAATAACATTCACAATCTCCTGTGCTGTGTTTTCTAATGATATCATGTTTTATGTTTAATGATGTTTTGTATTCTTTATGTTGTTCAAATATTTCAATGTTTTGCCTCCTCCTGTGTTTCATAATATAATGTTCTATGTTTAACAGTATGATATAACGCTCTACATTTCAGGATGTAATGTTCTGTTTTCTCTTATATAAAGTTCTTCGCTCTATGATATATTCTGTATTCTATGATGTAATGTTTTTTGGTTCAGTATGATGTTTCATGTTTCATGAACTAATATTCTGTGTTCTGTAAAATGTTTGAGGCCCTTTGACACAATGTTCTGTTTTTTAAAGTCTGATATAATTCTAAGATATGATGATCTTTATTGTATGATTTCATGTTCTGTGTTTTACAGTATGATACTATTGCATCATTATATCATGCTCTGTGTGTTACAGTTTAAAATAATATTCATATCCTATGATACAGTTTTTCTGTGTTGTGTGATATGTTCTGTGTTCCACGTAGCGTTCTGTCCTCACTGAATGTCTTCTAGTCAGCCGAGCAGCATTCTGTGTTTTCAGTGTTTGTAAGTGAGAAAGCCCAAAGCAGCGATGGGTGCCAGAGCACAGTGAAAAAGCAGGAAACTGGATAAAAGCTTTGCAACCGAAAGATAAAGAAGTCGTTCCCAGTGTTTTTTATGTGCCTTTTTCTCCCCTCTGACTGAACGGAAACTCCCAATAGAGTCTGCCCAGAGATTTTTTTCCCTCATTATTCTGGCATGTCAAAGTCACTAAAAGTAGATTTAGCATTAAATACTCTTAGTAGAAGAAATTAAGATTGCCGTCCGGGCTTGCAGCCCGTAATCTATCTCTCATTTTTATTGTTCTCTTTATCTACAGTTCTGCATCATAAATCAGCTGAGTGTAAAATGAAAAATCTGATTTACATCTTAACTCCTCTCAACAGCAAGTGTATCTGATATATGTATAGTTTTGTGTTCAGCCTCAGACTTTCCACAGGTTCTCTGGTCACATGGTGGTAGCCAATGAGCAGCATGCTCAGTATTAATGCAAACTGTGGGGATTAAATACCAACGTATTCTTAGTACAACTCTAGTTTTCTAGTTTTCTGCTCACGTCTGCCTTTTCAAATAACCTGAACTGAACCTGACGTCCTACCTCCTAGTGGGAAGTTACAGCTCAGGTTTAGGCTCGGGGTCAGCTAAAGATCACCCAGTGATCGCCCACCATGTACACAACATGACATGTACTGATGAGTAACAAGGCAGACATGCAGCAGCCTCCTCACTGTTTTCTTAAACTCTTTTCAATGCCGTTAAAAAATGTTAACAAATTAGAAAAAAATAATTGATGTGATAAAAAGAATTTAAACTATCACTGAAATTTTCTCGGTAGATTTAAGCAAGAAGCTACCACTGAATTCTGGATATTTCAGTTAGCTCGGCAGTCACAATGACATGTGAGAAGTGGGAGCCAGGGACCTCAATGAAACATCTCAAACGAACACAGAGTTTCTAGCTCCAGCACAAACAGAAACTCTGTGGCGCACTTCATATTCTGGGCTGTTGGGATCTCAAGGGGGTACTGAACGTCTGCCTGGGGCCCCAGACATGTTTCCCCTCGCACATAAGCCCCATTCAAAGTCCAAGCTGTAGGATGGACAGGGAGGCCTCCTGATGCTCTGTGCAGGCACACACAACACAAGGCTGAGTCTGTTGAGGTAAATATGACTGTGCGTGACAGACGGACGTATGGATACCGATGTAGTTAAAGGTCAATGACTGGTATAGAGTTCAGCCCATAAATGCCTGTGATACCTGTGTGTGTAAGAGAGCCCAGTTAGGACACGGAAACCCCTGAGCAGCAGTAACATGACAGGAGCAGCGCTGCAGGGGCAGAGCTGCCCTGCCACCCCGCCTTAAAAAACAGTGGATAAAGCCAGGAACTTACACTATGTGTCCTGCTAATCTGAACAGAGTCAAAGATGATGACAGCAGAGGCTGAGTTAAAATAAGTCGAGGAGAGCTTGTACTTTAATAGACAGCTGTTCTAGAACTGCAAGTGCAGGTACGTGTGTCATCATGATTATAATCAATTCCTGGGAGATTTGAGATCAAAGCCGGAGGCTGACGGCAGCTCGCTACTGACAGGGAAGTGGTCCAACCATAAGAGATGAGAAAGTGAACGGCAACAAGCAGATTAACAAATAAGTTGTCAGCAGACAATTAGCCAAAGTACAGACAGATTTGCTTGAAGCATGCAACAAAGAGGCTTAAGCTTTATTTAATTCTGACTGAAATTCAATGCCAAAGCCTGAAAGTTGGATTAGAATTGGATCAAGTTGTAAAGTAACTTTCAGAAAGGGGGAAAAATTGAGGTAAAAGGGAGCAGAGAAGACAGGTTGAAGGTGTATCTAATGGTTAGAAGTTTTTGTATGTTGTGTTAGAGCAGAACTGTGTGGTTAGGAGAAGGAGAGAAGGTGCAAGGAGATTATCGGCTGGGAAAAGAGAGAAGCACGTACCGTATGCAGGAGCAGCTGCTGCAGCTGGGCTGTAGCCATACGGTGTCCCAAAGCCTGTTGGGGAAGAGGTTACAGGGTCGAAATCAATTGAGCACTTGTTTAATTCCCGTCTGCACTTTCCAACATCCTCAGTAAGTTTGGATGAGTGTTTCTGCCAGGCTGCACTCACAGCAGACAGCTGTGGGTTCAGGGTAGAGGACCTGAGTGGAGGCTACACTCCTTCCTAACAAGATCGATACGAACCTGAACATGCAAACGCTGCACAATCACAAACCATTAAGTCATAAATAAGTGAAGATTCAAGAATGACAGAAAATTTATAAAATTAATATTTTCTGCATCATGATGTCACTGAACATTGTCCATTATAAAGCTCCCAGACAGTCATGAATCGATGTAGCCACTGTCCCACATACTGTAAGCTACTGTGATATTTTCAACATCAGTGGGAAATGTGTGCTTATTTCACTGCAAAGCAGATGAAAATGTCATCATTGTTAGAGGTACTGTAATTATAAAAGGAAATGTCAATCCTGCACAAACAACCATGTCAAAAGTAAAAACAAAAACTGTATTTAAATAAATACTTAGTGTAAAAACAACAGTACCACCTACCTGGTGTGACATATCCAGGTGCGGCGGCACTGACAAACGCTCCTCTTGCGAGGGCGGCTCTTCCTCTTCCTCGGGCTACCTGTGCTGCTACTGCTGAGGCTGCTGCTGCTGCAGCCAGGGCTCCTTTAGTCTGAACACAGTACATATCACATGTTACGTGAGTTTCAAACATTCATGATGCAGAGACACACAGAGTATTCTGACACACAGATGCCTGCCTGCATAAACACGGTGCATAAAATAGGGCATTAAAGCACATACACTTATCCAAGACAGTGTCCTAATGCGTGATGGGCCTCATTGTTCACAGAGCCGTTAGCACACAGGCTCATTGACAAAATTAAATGGAGGAGTGATGATCTGATAATTGCCAAGCATTGATCTGATTAGACACTTGTTAAACGTGATGCCATTGATTACTGAAGGGTGAACAAAGTGGACAATTCCCCCCTTGGCTTTGCAGAGGTGATACTGATCAAGGAGGGTGTTTGGATGTTATCTTTCTCAAAGCAGTGCTGACAGTTTGGCAGTCAAGGAAAACAAATTACTTTGATTATGTGTGTTGTTTCATTTTGTGACCGCTCTGTGTGTGTCTCTTTACCTGAGGCAATATCTTCTTTTTCTTGTTTGCAGCTGCGTTGGGACCAGAGAAGAGTTTTTCCAGAGCTGCCAGGGCAGCACTGGCCTTTGCTACTTTTTTGTTGGGGCCTGCCCCGCGAAACTTCTGCCCGTCGACCTCCACCTGACATGCACACAAATACACTTATCAGTCATCAGTAACTCAGCCAGCGAGTCTGGTTGAATGGGACATCTTGTTTAGCGATGCCCTGCTGTCAAGCAGGCCTGCTAATCAATCAGCAGAGCGATGGAGCAGCCAGGCATGTCAGAAAACAACACTCCCCACAGAGATCAGGCCGACACTGAGAACCAAGTGGACTGATTGACTCTACTGCTGATCAGCCCGTTTCTGAAAGTGTGTGTGGTTTAGATAATGTTTTCTGTATTTTTCTGATACATGTCATGGCTGCACACTTCTTTTTACATGTTTTATAATCTTTTAAGCTTCAGAGTCAGTCTCTGTGAGTACATGAAGCTCTCACCTCCATAACAAAGCGTTTGTCATGGCTGCCTCCACTTTCAGAGATGAGTTCGTACTTGAGGCCTCGTCTCTTTTCGTTTAGCTCCATGACAGGGTTTTTCCCACTTGCCGTCAGTATGGGACCCTGAGTTCGCACCTGGGGAGAAAAAAAAAGCTTATTTCATTATGTACCATTTTAAATTTGGTGGAGCATGATTTGCATTAGCAGGAGCAAAGGCAAGACTCCACGTAGTGAGGATTTAACTAAGTTTGTATGGTGGCTGCCACAATTTCATTATTTAAAATCAAAATTTACTTACATAGTAAAAAGTATTTGAACATTAGAGTGTATTATTTGCGTATCAGAGCTCATTACTGGATTCCTACCTCCAGTGTGTTGGAACTGTCTGAGGAGTGTGTTGGGTTATTGCTTGTGTGCGATGACGTCTCACTCTTTCCCTCGCTGTCCGACTTCTCGTCTGAGCTCATGGGGTCCAGGTCTGAGTCGAAACCTGTCGGGTAGCCCATCGCCTGAAGAACCTTGAGAAGGAAGATGATAATGATAATGTAAAGAAGAGTTGGGAGGAGGCAAAAGGGCAGAAAAGAAACTAGAGATGCATGATATCTATCAGTGTTTATCCATTACAGCTGATTATGAGAAATTTAAAAAAGCAATTATTTATCAGCCGCAATAAAATAATAATACAGTTGATAAATAAAGCCAAACATAACATTGCAAGTGTGAATTTTTACAATCACAGAAAAAAACAATGTTTGAAAAGTAGCATGTCGTTTTTAAATATTGGCTACTTGTGCAATTAAAAACAGGTGAATAGGACAGTGCTGGGGAGTAGCAGGGTCCTATATAATAGCAAATAAAAGACGTGGTATCAGATTGGTGATTAACTGAACTCACACAATGGTTACAATACAACCACTACAATACATAAAGGGTTCAATGATCCTCCTGTAAATTCTTACCAACACACAGAGCAGCAAAGTGGCTCAGAACAATAATGAAGGCAGGAGAGAAAAGAAGAATGACAAGTTTCTGACCCTAATGGGTGATTGTGTTACAGCTGCTGAACCAGCCACTCCGGTACGAAATTGTGGACTAGAAACAGAGGGGAGAGAGGGGGGAGATCGAAAGGTGAGAGCATGAGAGAAAGAAAGTGAGTGAGAGGGAGAATGGAAAAAAGCGAGAGAGAGATATGGAGAAAGAGCCTTTTATGGGAATGGAGCGGATGGCGGATTATCCCTGCTCTGTGCTCTGGAGAGCCTCTTTGTTCACAACCACTTTGGGATTACATGGATTTGCCCACCTCCATCCCTCCTCACACGCACACACACACACAAACACACACTGATACATATACACGGACAAAAACATATTTATAGATACAAACAGGTTTGGCTGCAGCTGGAGCTTTGAAAGTTCCTCAGGTAGCCAAAAAGAATCATCTCTCTTACTCTTTATTAGTGGTTCTTCAACCAAATAAACACATGAATTAAATCAGAGAAACATGGGCATATTGCATACTTGACCACTTTTCTTCCATTTTCCCTCTTACCTTGACAGCAACGTGGAGTTTGGCGGTCTTCTTGGAGGATCCAGACGCTTCGTAAATGGTTCCGTCCAGATCCACGGACATGGTGAAGACCGGCGCGTGAACCGGGCCCGACTGGGACAGCAGGCGATACTGCAGCCCCGGCCGGATCTGGTTCAACCGCATCAGGGCATTCATTGGCTGGTTGGAGTCTATGGCTTTACTGTCTAAGACTAATGCAAAAAAAAATGGAGAGGGATGTGGTTGGAGGAGAAAGTAGAGCAGATTAGGATAAATTTAATAAGGGTTGGAAGGGGATGTAACAATTATCCAGCCAGAATTGGACATACTGTGCCAATTCAGAGATACTGCATGCAATAAATCATATTCCCCAAAGGTTCTCAGCCCTTTTGCTAGTTGTTTTCATGATGAATAAAGGTGCCTCTCTATTTTCTTTCTCTTTCAGTCACTTTCGTCCTGTTTGCCGATATCTAAAAATGCCTCTCTGTCTCCATTAGCCGTGGTTCATCTTCCCCTTGTATGAAGAAAAAGCTGGGGATGATTGGGTGGCCTACTAAAACGTTAGCAATCAATACTATTGATCTGCCTCCAAGGGATGGAAGGAAGGTAAAAAGGGGGAGAAGCAGACAGAGAAAAAGACAGAAAGAAAGAGAGACAAGGGGAAGAAAAGAAGGCTGAGGCATTTCTAAGCATTATGCTGCTTTTGTAAGATGGTATTAATTCTTATCCCTACTCTTTTTCAACAAGTATATCCTTCATCTCTGTCTTTAAATTAGATTGGAGCAAACAAGCAGAAAAAGCATAAGAAACAATGCCACTATTCTTTCCTTTCATCCGTTTCATACCTTTCCTTAGATTTCTCTTCATCTTCTTGATGAGGTCCTTGTCATCCATTGCTCCATCCTCATACGGCCTCTTCAGACCTAAGCCTGGAGAGAGAGCAGGCAGGAGAGATGTGGAGAGAAACGTGGGAAGAGTTGCTTATCAGTCACTAACTACAAAAGCTGTTTATATGAACATACACAAGGCCTTTTGAGTGTGACAGAGAGAAAGGGAGGCAAAGCCATGGAAAACAAGCAATATGTGAGGACAAGCATAAAGATGGATAAACTTGCAGGCAAGATAAACAGGACCGACAGGCAGACCAGCAAACAGTCAAACAATGAGGAAGATATATAAGCTCCATCCTACATGCACCTTAATCTGTAAATGCTCTGGCAATTTTCAGTGCCAGCGTCACGCTGCACCAAACGGCTTGCGCCAATTTTCCATGAGAGAGGCTTTTAAAATTTGTAAACTCTCCTGTGAGTGTACAAACAGCTCACAAGTTAAAGATCTTTAACCAAGGCCACAGTTTTTGTCACAAAAAAGGAAAAAAATATAGCAGAAAAGGCAGGAAAAATATCAAATACCATATTTTATCCTAAACATACTTTTATGATGCTTCATATGTCAACAATATTGACAAACTGTCACAGCTTGAGTGTAGAATAACCGCCTGATACATCTAGAAAGGTCATGTGATGTGTTAAGATGTCATGGCAAGTTCAATCTATGTCAGAAAGTCCTTTATCTGAACCAAAAGCTGAATCCTGCTGCAGTTTTTATGTGAGAAAAGGGGCAGACAGACCAACGGACAAGCCCTTCACACAGACAGATTAACTGAACAGACAGACAATCAGGCACATGCAAACAAAGGCTGAAAGACAAAACAGTGTGAGGGATATTTAACACAGAAGATGAAAGACACACGGGCTGAGGCAGACTGGAGCAGACAGGCAGGTAGATGGGTAAACACACCTTCTTTATCAGACCAAGGGTATTTCTGTGATGGTTTATTTGAAGGAAGAGGCTCCATCTCCAACACCTTGTAGATCTGTCCGAACGCCATGAGTCTGAGAGCATGCTGTTGACCAAGACGCATACCAATACAGGAAAAGAAGAAGAAAAGAGGAATAAAAATTAATAGGAGAGATTCAAACTGTACAAACCGTACAACATTGACAGTCACATGATTTGCTGTTCTTACACTGTTTAAGAGGCACTCAAGCAATCTAGCCCTGCACTTACTTAAATTTGGATCCTACATTTGCCATAATGCCACTTGATAGGATTTGAGACCTTCCTTGCTTTCTAAATGCCTTCTTCTTTTAAATCCCACAGTTTGCAACACAGCCTTTTGGTGAAAAATACTCTCAAAAATAAGGTTTAAAGCCCAAGCCGAAACTCTAAACATTCTCATTATCCTAAAGCCTTTTAACGGGTTTTTTAAATTACAAATTAAAACCATAGCACAGATCAAGACAAATAAAAGCATCACATCCTGTCTTTACACTGTATTTAGTTACTTAAGCAGTACCCTGCAGTTTGGAACAAATAGATTTGTACAGCACATGTAGTTTCATATTCTTTTTGTTATACCAGTTTTACAAGTGATGAAACTTTTTTTCACAAAGAGAAGCTTCTCAATAATGTAGCTTTTATTAAATTTGAAGTGAAGCTGCTGTGATAATGCAGCTAGTAAATTCTGTTTGAAAAACTGAGAGAACAAGAAGTTACACTAGAATATTCAGGCTGATGTGGAATGATTTCTTTACAAACACAGACGCACACAGGCAAACTTCTATATATGCAGGTACAGAAACTGGTACGTTATCACTAAATCTTTGCCAGACCTGTTGTTAATAAATGTCTAAAGATATCTATAAAACTTTAAAAACACCTCCGGGTATGTTGCAATACACAGCATCAAATTATTCTCAAAGACAGCTGAAGTCGGTGTGTTTTTTTAAATTTTTCCCCCCTAAACGTCAATAACATCAGCACATATACTGACCATTTATCATTCTCACCCTACTGTACACATCCTTAATCGACACAAACAGCCAGAGAGATAACCCGGACGGCACACAGCCGCTCAGCTAATATAAATCCATTAGGGAGGTAGAGTGTCTCAGATATTCATGAGGCTCGGTATAGCTCATTGACAGAACAGCTCCCACTCTCCTATCTGCTCTTGTATCTGCTCCAATACAATTATCCCCATTGACATTCCAGCCCCGTTCGGGCTGCCTTCAAAGGAAATGGACGGCAGGATTCACTAAGCCATGCGGCTCACTGGCTGCCCTGCTCAGTCAAGTGTGTGTGTGAAGGAGGACACGACAGCACGCACGCCCCAAACACATGCACGCAAATGCTGTCCTCGGGGTGTCAGAGATGGATTTATGGCTTGCAATGGCAACAGTTTCCCACGCCAATTATTAAAATGCGGCACCACACAGTTCCTCTTGGAAATGCATATGCACGCTTGCATAAGTGTGAGTGTGCGTGCGCACATCCAGATTGTGTGGTTGAGGTGTTGATGGGGTCTTTCTGTCTGGTAATAGGCATGTTGCTTACTGTCTCCCACACACTGACAGCTCGGGGCGAGTACAGCTGGGTGATAACAACAGTGCCTTTAAGCCAATGTGTGTGTTTGTGTGTGTTTGTGTGTACCTGCGCTCTGTAGGTAATGGCCTCAGCCTGCTGGTCGGTCATGTTTGCTAGTGTGTTTGTTGGCTCTTTCTCACATGGGTCGTGTAAACCTGGACCACCTGGGGGAAGCGACAAAGGATGACACACGCAGTCAGTTGTTGTCACTCAGCAATATTTAATTAGGGCCTAACTGTCTGGAGATAAGTGACAATGGAAATCCTGACTATTAAATGAAACAGCAATAAGAAAATCAAACTGGTGAAACTGGTTGAGTCATACAAACCATTAAGTGCATTTAAAAGTTAAACATTCTCAAACTTTGATCATGTTACATTTGATTAACACTTGAATAATGTCAGCAAGTGAAT
>JAUZTA010000014.1:9678297-9689901 GCA_034780835.1 Ctenochaetus striatus | reverse complement strand
GCCAAAACAAAAAAAAATCAGCTTCAGTAGTGTTTGTTATTTGCAAGTACGTGTGTGTGTGTGTGTGTGTGTGTGTGTGTGTGTGTGGGTTCAGATATCTTCCTCTGATCTGCAGTCTGAGACTAGATTCACACCTGTTGAAGATTTTTTCCCAGACACTCAGAAATCTGTCACCTCCACATCTCTGCCTCTCCCTGCCTCTCTCTGGGTGTCAGGCTCCCAATGATCTTTTTTTCTACCCTCCCTCCCTCTTGTCTGTGTTCTTTTTACAACTTTTGCATTAATTTATTTCTTACTTCTGCATTGGGTTTTAGGGCACATACTCCTTTCCCTCAGAGATGTGCTCCCTCTCTTTTTATAAGCCTCTCACTTTTTTTCATCTGTCTCTCTTCTCACGCAGTACTTTTCTCATTATTCCTTCCTTTCTCAGTCTGACACTCACCTCTCCTGTGACTCCCACTCCTTCTCCTTTTATTCCTCTCAGTCCAATTTGTGAATAACGGGTGCTGCGTGGCCATAAAATCCAGCATGCAACAGAAAGTAACAGCAGAAGTGCATTTACTTTAAAAGATAACAAAATTGAAAAAAAAAAAAAAAAACTCTCAAGGCAAATACGTGCATATTTATTCTTCCCAGTTCTGTATAATCATCTAGTTTATTCACATCAGTGTAACAACAGAAATATCTAAAGTACTGCCAAAAGTTATAAAATAACAACTCAAAGAGCCTTTATCCATTCCAGTAGCTGTATAGTAGCCTTTTGCTTTGAGCTAAATGCTAACATCAGCTTGCTAACACAGTCCCAATGAACAGTCATGTTAATTGTCACAAAAAAAAAGAGTATAAACACACAAATCCTACAAATTTTGTGACTACATCAAAGCAGTTGTGATGCTGTGTTGGACCTTTAGCGGGTGGGCTAAACATCTACCGTTTTCACCCTTGTAGTACAGCATGCTAGCATGCTAACATATGATGATTAGCACTAGACTCAAAAGGGAAGATGATCGTTCTGATGACCAGATGATGATGAAAAAGAGATGATCATTCATTTGGGCAATTTTGTTAAAACTTATTATAAAGAATTATAACTTTGATGATGGCGCTAGAGGAAAAGTCTGGGAGCCTAAAATCTTATATAAATATATCTGAATCTAATTTTATGACAACCAGTAGTGATAATAACAGTTATAATTACGCATTTTCACTTTTGAACACAAAATGACATACCAACAAAAAATCATAACATATCATTAATAATGCATTCAATTTTAATATTTTCACAAGGGCACTCAGTGCTCAAACATCAGCACCTGGCCTCACAGCCACAATCTGCAACTATTTACCACTGAGCATCTTAGCAGAAAGAAGTGGATGTAAATAACTATTTTAACAGGAGCTAAAAGAGAGTTATTAATTTTCCTAAGGTTTAATTAGAAGCCCACGCATGTAATAAGAAGGCTGAAGATGACAGTCAACAATTTTTTAATTAAACCAAGCAAGAGCAAGTGCACTGATGGAGATGGTATCCAATTATGTTGAACATGAGACAGATGACCTAGCACTGGCATGGAGGTAATGCATCCCCAATACGATCAGCGAGTATTCAACCAAATGAAAGAACATATAGCAACATGCCTTGAATTTAAAATAAATCTTATGGCAAAAATAATAACTCAGTCCAAATTTGTCAGCTCTTTCTTTGCCTTTAGACACATTCCAGTTGGTGGGTGCTTTGGGTTTGGATGGCAATGGTAAATGGACTTTTATATAACACTTTTCTAGTCTTTTGACCCTCGAAAAATGCTTCTATAGTACAAGTCAGCATTCACTCAATCTGCACCAATGGAGGAGCCTCTGGGGGCAATTTGGGGTTCAGTATTTTGCCACCTTGACACACACTGGAGGAGCAGGGGATTGAACCAGTGATAAGTAGACATACTGCTATAACAAAGCCACAGGTATCTCACAGAAGCACTTAAGATCATAGAACACTAATTTAACATTTAGGAGGAAAAAAATCCTCTTTTTTCATCTTTAAACACTTAGATAATGACCTCCCTTGAGTCTGTATGTCTCCTGCGAACAAGGTAGCCATAGGGAAGACTCCTCTGGTCACTGGACTTCATATTAAAGAATTTTTATTTTTCTCTGAATAAAACCTCCAAATACTCCAAACTCAAGACCACCCAGGGGGGGAAAAGAAAAGAAAAGGCCGTGAAAGTCTAAAAAGTAGCCAAAAAAGTGTGGGTTTCTTTGGCCTATGTCAGTTAAGGTGGGAACATGATGGGAACATGATAAAACACTGATATCAACTGTAATACTTAGTTTGTGAAGATATTCATGAAAAAATCTAGGAATAACAAAAACCTGGTTTATCTTGTGTGCATGGTACTTGAATTCCACCAAACAATAAGACTCTTGACATGAATTATTTGTTTGCTTACTTGTTATTTGACAAGTAGAATGCACAATAAATACATTGCTCCAGAAACAGCCACAGGTTCACTTGCATCTATATTTTCTAGGCAAGAGTCCAGAGTAGAACACAATTCTAGGCATTAAAATAAAAAACAATACAAAATAATTTATAACAGTGTATCCTTAACACAATAGTTATACACAAACAGTACATTAGGAAAATCCTAAAGAAGGGAGGATGGTCAGCAAGTTGTTTTTTTTTTCTATTTGTATGCATTGACCTTAAATGTCTACAGGAATCTACTTCATGACTGTTAAGTATCATTTTAAAATACAATGAGAAGAATAAGAAGAGACATATGAAACTCAAGTGTTGTACGACCCCTGACACACAGCTGTGACCTTCATCATGTGGGGTCTCCTGTATTTGCTCTTCATGTGCAGCAGAATTGAGCCACCTACATTAGCACCCGGCAACAATGTAAATATGGACAATTATATCTTTTTCCAAGCAGTCTATTATCCACACATATACAGACACACGCACATGCACACACATGCACACACACGCACAGAGCCAGAGTGAGTGGTTATTTGTCAACAACGCTGTGCTACTGTGGTGTTATATGAAAAAGAAGAACATCTGAACAATGGGGTTGAGATGTGATGGAATTTCCGCCATGCTAACTGCTGTTGTTTGTAGAGTTCATGTGTCAGTGCTAACATATTTGCTGGGGGGACAAGTGCTTAAGTGAAACAAAAGACACTGGGTGTTCGGAAATAGTTCAGGTGGATGGGGGCTTTATTACTGTAAGTGGGATCATTTTGTGTTTTATTAAAGGCCCAGTGCTTAAGATTCAGTAACATTTTGTTACTTGCATCTATTGAAAGAATGTGTCAGAAATTGAACTTTATAGTTATATGTATGTTTCCATTGGTGTACAATCACCTGTAAATAAAAATTACATTTTTCTTACTTTAGAATGAGCTATTAATATCTTGAGTGGGAGTGGGCCCTCTTCTACAAAGTCCGCCGTGTTTCTAAAGAGGCCCTGAATGGACAAATCAAACATGACTCAAGAGGGAATGTCTATGTGCATGGATATGGAGGGTGAGTCGAGGAATATGAAGTTTGTTGCAATTTGCAACCTCACACCTAGATGCCACTAAATCCTACACGCTAGACCTTCGAAGTATACTTGGCATCAACTAAGTCACACACCATTTTTTTGTGTTAAAGATATTGAACATCTTGGTAAATATGCTGTATAAAGTAGGTCTTGGTATTTTCTGAACAATAGATTAATGTTGGGTAAGTGAAAGGACAAATAAGGAAAAATGAATCAGACTGCACAGTAACAGTTACAATGCAGTGAAAGTATTTATAGACTTTTCAGCATAGCAATAAGAAACCAACCACCTGTTCTCCTAACTATTTATTGAGACAGACCACCATGTACGTGAGGGTGTTTTGTATGTGCATTTGTGTGTGTGTTTAAGTGGGGGAGGAGAGGGAGAGGTGGGTTGGGGTGAGGCGAATAGAGGATAACAGAAACATAACAGCATAATAATTAAAGCATATCCACCATCAAACACTATGGTGATTAGTATGTTCCAACCATGAGCATATTTGCATTCATAACAACATAGCAAAATGGGTAGCCATTAACGTTAATTGTTGGCTGACAACTTTGTCACAACAGCAACAATGAGAGCAGTAATAATGAAGAGAATTCACCCAGACCCCAATGCATCTCATTAGTCCTCGACTTTAGTCTAAGTAACGACACAACAACAAGCACAACAACAACAGCAACAACAACAACAAACGAGATGCTCATCAAATGCAGAGCTTTGCTGTGGAAAATAGCACATCATTTCTTCTTCCTGGGAGGTTAACATCTTATTCCCTAGAAATTGTAGAGTCTTTTTATTATTTTTCCTCATTTACGCAATCCTGGAATAAAAATAGATGCATATTAAGTAACATGGCTCAAAGTGGAAGGCTTGTAACAGAGCTGTAATTGTTTTTCGTAACTCCTGCTGAGAGCTGCAACTAAACCCATGCTCATTATATGTAAGTAATCACTGATCATGTTTATTGATCTTTAGCCCCAAGGAATGGGGGGATCACCAGGGACAGGCCGCATAACTTAATGAAATCAATGCACTCACACTAATTGGGTTTGAGACCCAGTGGCAGAGTGAGCTTCCCTTAGAAACTGTGGTCAGGAGTGAGGTCACCTATAATGAGAGGAATTGAAAAAGTGATCTGAGATGAAGCTGAGAAGCTATTTACCTTTAACCTTCACCCAAACTTCTGCTGATCCCTGAGGAAGTGAAGCTGATTCAACAGATTTACACTCTGAGATATGTAGTATGTCAAGCAGCACACAGTAAAGATGATCAATCACATATGGTATGTAGTGTTGGTTTAGAATCATCTGCTCAATACTGGAAGCTGGGCTAAAGCCTGAGGCACCTAATGTTGGCTACTTCCATTATGAATAGAGTTCATGTTGAGATCCATCAATCAATCAGTCGGTGAAATAGTTAAACTAGATATATATAGCTGCGTTGAAGTTATGGTAATGTACAGAGCTGCACAAATTTAAAATATGCTGATAATACACATAGAGTATAATAAAATGAATTAATATATAAAATGTGAGTCTTTGTATGAAGCAGTAATAAGGTCATGAAGTGTAAGTCAATGCACTTCGGCATATAAACTACTGCAGGAAGACAAGTGACACTAAAATGTAGAAGACTGTTTATCAGACCATGTTATAAGTCTAATTCACTGATATACACAGACCAACACATATGACACACACGTTTCATCCACTTTTGAAATGATGAAATCTGATCATGATCCACCCTATTTTCAAAAGTGCAGCTTTCAATCAGACTTTCAGCAGACATTTGGCTTGTCATGGTAGGTTAAGCACAGGTGTAAATGATAAGATTAAACTCACTGGAACACTTAATGGAACTGAGCCATCTTTAATGAAATTTGTTTCACCTTTGAGTTTGGATTTTATGATTCATTACTTTCTCTGTAAATCACTTCATGGAATTACAGAGTTTCTATCCCCCCACCAACCTTCTGTCAGGGCCACCTCAGTGCAAGAATCACCTACTGGAGTAATAATTTCTGAAAGGCACTTTTATTAAGAGGTGTTTTATGGTCCTTCAGAATATTTGGGGGGTTCCATTTTATTACTTTTATACCATTTAAAATTTTAGTTGTATGCCTTTTTTACCGTTTTCTGTTTCAATAACCCCAATAAATTCATTATTATTAAGTCATGAGCCATCGTATGAATTTACCAGTTATGCATTGTGTCAAAACAATTTTCAAACATTCCTTTCATGTAACAAGGACTAAAGCCAAAATATGATCAGGTTCAATTTAAGAAAGATACATAAATCCAAGACAAAAAGGGTAGGAAGCTATTTGTGCGGTCAACTGAGATTTTCTTTTAAAAAATAGACCTAAATAAAATGTCAAGGCATGTTAACCATGCACACACCAACACACTTACACACCCAAATGCACATTCACATACACAAAGTTGCAGAGTTTGGTCTTAGTCTGCCAATCACGACACAGATCCTCAAAGATTCAATAATCCAAGTAACACACACACAGACAAACTAGAGAAACATACAACAGCACAAATAACAAAAGACGAACAAAAAAACAATAAGCCCAGAGGATAACAAAACATATTTTAGCGTCATAAAATTTTATTAAAATTTGCACACTGAAAATAGCAAATCTATAACTGATTACATTTTATTGAGCCTATTTAATCAAGTTAATTCCCCTGCTAAATGTTCTTGTACGGACTAAAATGAAGACCTCACACTGATATATGATGGCATGAAATCAAAACTCTATTTCATAAAATGTTAATAATACAGTAATAAAAATTGAGAAATCTTGCTCATATGAATCTTGATAGCACTGTGTGCAGCAGAGCACTCTTGTGTCTTTATCATCCTGAAATAAACAAGATTCATTCAGCAGAAATTTGACATGAAATTACAGGAAAAGCAACAGTATTAAAGATGACTCCATACAATTAGTGCAAAGTAATGCATCAATTAATGATGACATTATTGATTATTGTTTGACAAATGAAAATGTAAAATATAAAAAAGAGCTGTGGTTTTTCTGTCTAAGATAATCTTTGATTGTTTCTGGCATTGTGAAGCGGAGCACTGACAGAGTGTGAAGCGAGAGACTAACAAGACAACCAACAACTTATCAGTGGCTGCTCATTATCCCCTGATAGTATTTGTGTGGGTCTTTGTATGTGTGTGGCAAAACACAAGGCAGATTTTTTTTTCAAATAAGCAATATCATATTCTAATAATGGTTATTGACGTTCACAGGGTTGCATAAATGACTTTTCACATGCACAAAAAGACCCACCACATGGTCCTGCCTTCCTTGGTTACTGTTGCTACGCCTGTAAAGCTTTCCATTGTTAAACTGCACAGTTTGAATTTACGAGACAATGATGGATTTAATATAAAAATTGCGATGATTTCCTAAACACTGGGTCTCTGATTCCTCGCAGAGGAAAACAAAAGCTGGTTTCTCATTTTTAGCTGACGGCTGTGAATTGTGTTGGCTTAAAAAAATGACTCTTGCTGGAAGATTTTATAAGTGAATCCAGCTAATGCTAATGCTTGCATGAGAGAAGCTGAGAAGTCCATCTCTGACTGACCTTTACATGTGTCACATTTTTAATTAAGAATTATGTCAGAAGCCCTAAATATGCACTTAACGGCTGCATACATGATGAGATACTAAGACACTTAAGCCCCTATTTAAACAGCTAATAGCACATAGTCTAAAGTACATGGTGCAAGTGCATTAAGAATTTGTCCAACACCACTTTTGCTTGTAATATGGTGCATAATATGTTTACAAAAATAAGGTAGAGGGCACCAAGAGTTTTATTATCTTAATTAGTCATGGGTGTACTCTGTCATCTCTAATTCCAAAATAGTCAGGTGCACAAGCATCTGGTGCCTTGCCATTCAAATTATGCATTCAGCAAGTTGCAGGGGCCACAATTTTCTATCTCTCTTCTCTAATTACTCTTTAAATTGCAATTTTCAACTATTTACGATCAACATCACTGTGGTACATTCAAGTCTTCATGTGTCACATTAACCAGTGAATGTTGCTGTCGCTTTTATGTCCATGCAAGAGAGAAGCATTTTTAGTTAAAGGCCATTTCAGTCTTATTCTGCCCGAGCGGACTCCTTAAACCAGCCTTGACATTATTAAGTAGACAGTGTAAGAAAAAAAGTTAAGAAAAAAAATAAGGAATTTTGATTTATTAAAAAAAGGCTGAATTAAGCAAAAATATAAGCAAGAATAATTGATCTGAATCGTTCTGTTCAGTAGCCCCAAGCATCAACAATACTTATTGTCAGTTCTGGGGCAAAATTCCAAAGTCATGAACATTACTCAGTTTTCTTTTTCTCATTCACTGTGCTGTGTGAAGACAGCCAACCAGTCATTAAGGACTCACAGGAATTTGTCTTGTAGGACTGTGTCACAGTGCAATAAACAATAATTGATATAAAGGGGCGAGTTAGAAAGAATAGGGAGCTAAATTACTCTGCATTAGAGACCGCAGGGTGTTTTGTTTGTTAGACAAAAGATGCTAATGTTCCTCACGAGAAGTAGAGTGAGTAATGCACAAATGTAAAAATGTGAGAAATAAGATGTATGGATACATGAGTGTAAGTAAGAAACATAATAATACATTATAAGCCACCTCCTTTCATTACACTGTGGCAAAACTTTGAAATACAGTTATCAGTCATGTGTGGTAAAATCTTTGCTGGATGTTCAGTGATGTGATGCATCAATGTGTCATATGTCTGCATTCCATAAACACAGAAGCCTGGGTTTATATTTCAAAGATACAAAATATCTACATCAGTTAGGCTTTAACGGATAAATATCCCCAGCATCTACTGCAAACTGTCAGATGCAGGGGTAGGTAGTGATGCAGTGAAACTGTGTTTGCCAAACCCTTTGGTTACAAAAAGCCTCTTTTTAAAACAGGGATTGAAAGTAGGAGAGAAGAGCAGAACCCAGAATTAGAGATTATGTCCAGTGACCACCTTTTTTCATATCAAAATTAAAAAAAAAAACTGTTACAAGATGATCCTCTTGCTGTGTCTTGCCTAAAAAAAACCTTTAAGATCTTTGCTTTGTAAATCTCCTTTTCCAACATCCACCAGCGCATTAAAATGTGTTGCACATACTGTAGGCAAAAATGTGGTTATATAAAGTTAGTTAGTTAATTTTTCATGCTGAATGTTAATTTTAAATGTTATGGTAATGACATTAACTTATCTTCTAGTTATTTTCGTCTGTTGGTCTTTTAGATTGAAAATGATAAATTAATAACTTCTCATTAGAAATTAATATTAAAATGAAAAGTAACTTATACTTTGAGTAATTTATAAAGCAAGTCCATTTTTTTCAGATTTTTTCCTGAGGAGGTTTCTCAAATGGTAATTTTAACTTTTACTTGGGTAATTTTTTATTTTATGGGAACAGTTGTACTAAAGGGCTGGAAGGGTCTGATCCATCATGGTCAAACTGTCAGAAAAGTCTTAAAACTGTAAATAATGTCCACATAATTTGTAATTTTCTTTTAATGGACGAAATTTGTCTTTTAAAACAGTGGCAGCCACGGTCGCTATATGACATGTGACAGGCTAACGGGTTAGCTAACTCACCATAATTCCCAGCAGATGGTCATACACACTCATGTTAGAAAGAGGTGTGCTGCTCGCAGAGTGAGAAGGAGTGGATGATGCTTCATAAGCTACACAGAACTGATCATTCAGCACAGTGTGAGAGGAAACTCAATGCTTATCTACAAAACTTTGCACTTAGTGCAGACAGAGGCATTGATAGCTTCTGCCTCAGCATTTAGATACAGGACCATCTGTGGCAAAAGGAGCTTTAAACAACCAATGTGATTTGTGTTTACTGAGGTCTGTGTTTAGTGGAGGCAAATTATGACTTATTTACATTTAACAGTTAAGAATTAGCAATGAAAAGAAATGATCAATTGATATGACTATAAAATCTCAACATTTCTTTCTAGCGTTGATGATGCATTGCCCACCCTGCCAGTGCCGACCCAGATGACACATCACTGGTTAACATACAGAGATTTAACATCCAACCAAATGAACACAAACTTCTCCATTTATTTGTAGTGATTTCTATTTGCTGTATGTGTGTATCACATTATAAAAGGCTTTGGGATTCACTTGTCTGGTTACAGGCCTCTGAATTCCTGCCCAAATCGAAGACATCACAGCCATTCATATACGGTTGGTTAGTTTTTGAATGTTTTTGATTTCCCTCAAGATACACACAGTTCTGCAAAATGCACACCTTTGATCTGTGAACTGGCTTTTGGTTTATTTGATCTGTTGTCTGTTAAGTCATGCATGTATGATAATGATTTTTGCAGAAGAGGCTGACTTGATTTTTTTCTGATATTCAGATCCTCCATCTCATTAGATTTTAAGTTCTCCTAAAAGATTCCTCATATTTAACCTCTCTATGTCATGACCCCTGTACTGTAGCGATACATGTGCATCTTATAGTGAAGTGTCCGCTTGAAGTGTAACTGAATCCAAAGAGAAAAATTACAGCTGAGAAAAGCACAGGTGGAGAGAGGCGGTGAGAAAAACAATGGCATGCATGTGAAAATAAGCTTGTTTGTTGTGGGAGCAGCATGGCCTCAGGTTGACAAAGGGAGCAGTGGAGAGAAGAGAGGATGGTGGGGAAGAGGGAGGGATGAATGGGGAGGGAGGGGTAAGGAGCAGTGAAGGATCAACAGACTCTTCTTTGAAACCAACTACCTGAGACCCCCTCCCTCCACATCTGCCCCTCTTCTGTGTGCTGGTAGAAGAGCAGCAGGATGATGGCAGGATTTATCACATTTTATCCAGATGTATCAATGATAAAAGTGTATTTCTTTGTCAATATCTGTCAGTGCTTGCATTAGGTAATTATTTTTTTGCAGAGAGAATCAATAGAAAACAATAGATTAGGAATACTTTTAAGTGTAAATTCATACATTTTTCTATGATAGATAAGGTTCCAGTATGAAGGGTTTAGTCTGATTTATTTGTAGAATTATCTGTATTATAAAAAAATGTAAAGTTAGCTACCCTTTTGCTTTCTTCATAGTGAGCCAGATGTTGGCTGATGTAAACAGATGGCAGCCATGTTGACTGATTACTTTACTGCATATCATTACGATCAATCAAATGTGTCAGTTCTGCAAACTCACTGATTGTTGTAGCTCAGATAACTAAGTAAAAAAAAAGCAGATCACAAAATCCTTCATTTTAACAAAGGGTTGTATGCATTCATGCTGCAGTTTAACTGCAAATGAGCACTTTTCAGACAGATATGCTATGAACAGACACACCAAGTCATGCATCAAGTCACTTGTCAAGGGTGCACTCACACAGTTTAGCAGACAGGCAGCTGGGGCATCATTAGAGCAAGCAGCAAGCGGCCCGCAACACACACTCTACAGATGCTCTCCGTCCTTGCCGGTGTGGATCTGGCATCAAAGCTGTAGCGGGAAAGGCTTGAGAAAAGACTTCTCTCCAGCAAATGAGGATGAGAGGTTAAGGCAAGGGCACCACCAAGGTCAGAGGTTATGTATTTATAAATCTCACTTCCTCTCTCTCCTTCTCTCTCTGTCCGTTTTTTTATGACCTCCTGGTTTTTACTGAGAGTATTAAGGATGCTTTTTTCAAACCGCCTTTTCACCTTGATATGTCTGCACCCTAGGAGACTAAAGTCACACTAGAGGAGCCTTTGAGAGGTCCAGATTTTCATCTAGTCAACCCGGGTGCCCCTCTGTTTGCTCTTTTGTGGAAGCGGGGACAAAATGAACCTTAAAGATAAATATACACAGAGCCCTTCTTCTTTTTCCCCTGCCACTTCAGGAGCCTTTGCACCACACTGCTGTAGCAAAGCATGACGCTGGTTTAAATTACCAGATGTTATGTTTGTATCAGGATCTGCATTCTTGTGTTTGCTTGTGTTTATGAATACATATCTGTGCTGTTTGTGTGTGTGAATGTGTGACTTTGCATGAT
>JAUZTA010000014.1:9608737-9625963 GCA_034780835.1 Ctenochaetus striatus | reverse complement strand
AAGAGAGGAGACATGGAGGTAAAGGAAGGCAGAGAGGAGGAGGAGAAAGAGAAAGCAGATCAAGGGATAGAAAGGTTCTTAAAGAACTGGACCCCCCCAACCCAAACCCAACTCTGTCCCTCCCCCCACTGCACCACCACCACCACTTGGGGGCGTTTCCATGACAACGGGGTTAGAGGCTAGCCCATGAGCTGAAAAAGAAACAAGATTCAGTCTGACATGAGCTTAGATCTAAGTGCAGCCGCCTGCTCAGAATGCATTCCTCCTCTTTATTGGTACCTTTTTTTTTTTTTCATTCGAGTGTGTTTTGCATCCATGCTGGTAAATGCCAGAGACTTAATTTCCCTCCCTGCAGGTTTTTAGACTTGTCAGCAATTATCTTCCATTTCGCTCCTCATTCATGCATTTGCTCTCGGAGTTGTTTGTTTTTAGCTGCATCCCTATAAAACGCTGAAGGTGCTTGGCTTTGTGCTCCTTCCGCAAGAATTAGCAAACAAACTAGTTCAACCACAAACAACAACACGCTGATTTGTGCCAGAGTTAACACTCTACCACACTGCTCGTGCATTGTAAATACTTGTGGCTTTTATAATCCAACCAAACCTGCACTTCCACATGCAGTGATGAGGTATTTTCAGTGAGAAAGTGATTGCTTTCAGCTGAACCTTGGAGTTATCAAAACATCTATTTCAGAGCTGCAAACCCTGCAAGCCTGCATAGATATAAAAGAATACAGCAAGTATGCAAACTGGACAAAGTAATAAACATATAAAATAACAAATTTAGCACAGAGCAGACAACATAACAAAACAAAGAAACAAAGTAACCCACACCCACCAAAGCACACACAATGGGCTAAAAAAAGGGGTATGTGTCCATAATATATGTATAAATATGTGCATAAATTTAGAATTTCCCCCCATTATCATCCCTTTCATTTATTTTCCATGTAGGTGTTCCTTTTTTTCTCCTACTGATGTTGAGGGATAACAGTGTCAGTTTTCACTCAGGGAGGGTGTGATGATGTCATTAGTCGAAACCCTCTAATTGGCCCTCTGTGAGGAGAAGAGGCTCAAGTGCACGTTAGCGAAAATTAGGTGATGCATCACACTGTGTTTTTATCTCTAACACAAATTCACACATGTACACGCCAAAACTCTGAGGTCTTTTTCCTCTGAAGCCGATCTTCAACCTAATTTAAGCTATACAGCATATCTAGCACTGTAATACAATATTTACATCTATATTTATATAAGTAATGCTCTTGTCTTTGCTAATGTGGTGTTATTTTATCTCCAACTAAGGCAAAAAAAGCATCCAGTAATAGCACTACCACCCATGTGGAGCGCACACACACACACACACACACACACACAAGTGGATGAATGCATATTGTGCACGCACACACACACACTCACACACCAATCACTTTCCTTCTCTTTGCCCCCCTGGGAAAGCAAAGTCCTGCATCAGCTGCTAAATTGCCTAAACTCTCTCATCTGCTAATGGGCTACCTGTCTTCCTGCGTTTCTGCCTCCCTGTCTACAGTAATGAGTTGTCTGCTGTCTGTCTGCCTCGGTGCCTTCCTGAATGTTTGATATCTTGTCTCTATGTGTGCCGGTTGTGTTGACTGTCTGTCTCTGACTGTTTCTGCTACCTGTCTGCTCTCCAGCCTCTCCAGTGAGTCTGCCTCTTGGTTCATAAATCTCCCCGTCTGTGTGTTTTGATCTGACGTTCTTTGATACTTGGTACAGCTGTTGTGTTAACGAAGCCTCTCTCATGTTTGCCTCTATGTGTCTCTATGTGTCTTTTAAAGAAAATATGATCATTTGTCTGTGTGCTGTTTCACAATAAAGTAAACAAGTGATTCCGCTCACATTTGTGTTTGAATTTTCAATGTTTCTTTGCCTATATTTTTATTGACCCATATGAATAAATAGTAACAATACTTCAAGTATTAGTGGTAGTTGTAGTAGTTACAGCAGATAGTTGTACCAGCAGAAGTAGTTAGAGTAATAAAGGGGGGGGCACAAGCTGTAGAAGTAGCAGATGTGCTCTATTACTGCTTCCACTCCTGTAGTCTACATCTTCCCCAAACATGGGCAAAAACTGTAATAATACTGTTAATAATGAAAGTAGTTGCTGTTGGTGTCATAGAGAGTAAAAGTATCTTTAGGGATGTGTCCATAGCATCAGGCTAACCGTTAATATTACCAGTACTGATTCACAATAAGTACAGTAAGTGCAGTTCCTGCTACAATGGTGGATGAAAATGGAGCCCTTTTCTTTGCACAACAACAGGTAAACATACACAATAATATGTTGCTATGGAAACCAAGGACATAGTGACACTTCGAGACCGGCATTCACGTATGGATTGTATTGACACTTTTATTTCTATTGGTTCCAATTCTAGGTTAGTTTCCCATTGTTGTAAATCTCTGTTCAGTTTCTCTGCAATATTAATATTGAATTTACATTGACGGCTATTAGTTTTAGTGTGCGTAGTTTCTATATATACTATACTTATTTCTCTCATTTGTTACATTAAAATAAAGTCATGGTCTTTCCTTCTCAAGTCTCTTTCTCTCCACCCCTCCTTCATTGTCTGTCCATTTTTCCTCCCTCTTTCAATGTGGCCCCTCTGATGTCAGCCTATTCCATGAACCGTATCATAAATAGAGCCCCACTGACATTTCAATTTGCCCCATAACCCTTCATATATTTACACACACACACACATACACACCAAGTTCATTGTGGAGCATCAGTTCAATGGCAGGCCTCTCCTGGGTTTCCACGGAGACAAGGAAAAGCAATAACTGCACACTTGACCCCTCTGCTCTTTTATTGGCCTCTTCTCCCCTTCATTCACACACACACACACACACACACGCTCAAATACACAAAAACACACCTCAAATCTAATCTGGGAGAGTAAGCCTCCATGGCGATATTCCTCCATCTTCCCCTGAGGATTGGAGGAGAGAGGCAGAGGAGAGGGAGAGAGGAGAAAGTTAATAATTTCATCTCGCAGTGACCTGGAGATGATAAGATCGATTGTTTGGCTCTTGTAGTCACCTCATATCACGCACATACAAACACACACTCATGCAGGTAGGCGGAAGCACACTCCAAACACACTGATCATCACGGTTTCCCATCATCTCTTACTCTCTCCTACACCACCTCTCTCTCTCTCTGCCTCCGTCTCACAGGTTTAGCAACTTGGTAACAACTTATTGAAACTTTATGATTGTGAGGGCTGATTAGAGGAGCTGTGGGCAAGAGGGAAAAGGAGCGTGACTGAGAGAAACTATGAAAAAAAACACCCAGAAAGAGAGAGGGACAGAAAATATTAGAAGAAACGACAGACCAGCCTCAGCGACGAGTCTGTTTACTGTTTATTTTGGTCTCCAGTCTCATTTCACATCATATTGGCGGAGTGAAGATGATTTCCTTTTTCGCTGTTTATTCCTGTGTGGATTCCTCGTGTTGTGTGATTATTTGTGTTGGAGTCTGTGTATGCGTGTGTCCCTTGTTTGATCGTCTATGTGAACTCAATCTTTCCATCTTCATCTAACCTCAATGTCCCATCGTGGGATGTTCTGTTTTTCTTTTCACACCTAAACAAATAGTTCCTGAGTAGATCAGACACTTTAACTATCTTCAGAAGTTCCTAATGAGACAGGCATGTCATGTGGATAACTACAAGATTAAAAAAAGGACTTTAAACATCTTCATACTTTCTTCATCACTTTTCTCTAAGACTTTGATGGTGGATTTAACCAGTCCAGATGTAACAACACCTTAAAAGATTGACATTTGCTAAATATCTTTATCTCAGACACACACAGCTGACTATGGTGTACTTAATAACCATGAAGATATCCTATGGACTTTATTTTCATGTTTTACAACCCCGATTCCCCCATGGACCCGACTTCATCCAAACAGAAATATGAAGCTTTGTAATCTGAAATCGGATCTGTGGCGTCTGTGTGCGTAGTGTATGAANNNGACCACGCTCAAAAGCTAAAGCTAGGTCTCCACAGTGCTTGAGAACAATAAGAGCTTACACATGATGATTTATGCCTCTTAGTAATCAGGTCAGGGTCGATTGGATTGTTTCTTCTGTGTGCAGTGCATATGTGTGTGTGTGTGTGTGTGTGTGTGTGTGAGAGAATGTACAGGCTTGTGAGGAAGACAGCACATGGCATTGCTTCCCTGCAGTGTTGCCTTCTGTAACACAAGTGTGTGTTTTTGTGCATGTCTGTATGTTTCTGTTTAAACTAAGTGCTCTTCTAGCTAAGAACCACACACTCATAATACAGCATGATTTTTTTTCATGCCAGAAACTGATCCATTTCTCATCTTTATGTAGTTATAAACATTTATGTACTCAAATCTCTCTTGAAAATGAAATCCTAATCTCTCGGTGGGATTTACCCGAATAAATAAGTTATATGCACTTTGACTGTGCATCTGATCTACGGTCTGTTTCTGTGTGTATACGCTGTACGAGCTACATGTGATGAGTCCTTTGTGTAAACTCACTCCCACTGATCTTTTGTTTTCCATGCAGTTCTCCAAGGAGAAGTACCTGCTGGAGTCTCCTCCCGAGAAACTTCGTAAGGAGCTGGAGGAGGAGCTGAAACTGAGTGCTGCTGACATCAGGAGTCATGGCTGGTACCATGGACACATACCCAGAGAGGTAAAACACACTCGAAAGCACTGTAAAATCTCTGTACATGCACAGAAACAAGACTGAAGTCAAGATACAAACATCATCAGCTCCTCTGTTCCTTCCTGCCTCTAAAATCAGATTTTTTTTGTCAGACTCTGCGACCTCAAGAAAAGACTGCCTGCCTTTATTAATTGGCTTCAATCTACATGTTGCATTCAGGGGCTGCTTGTAAAAGACCAATCTTGTGTAGCCTGTCATTCACATCCAACTTGTCAAGGACTTTTTTCTGCACTTTGTTGACATATATAGATTGGTCTTCAGCAATTTAACAGTTTATGTGAAGTCAATTTAAAAAGTTAATCTACCATCAAAGCAGTGAAGGAAATTAAAAAAAAACATTTTGGGGACAATTTTTGCCCACACTATCTTAAAACTAGAGCATATTCAGAAATTTTAGTGATTAGTGCATTAAGTCTACATAAAGTTATTACAAGTCAGTGATTAATTGACAAAACTTTGGTAATCAGTACCCTCTGAGATACAAGTCGGGGGCTTTAAATTTAAACCTCATGTCACAGTCCCGTCCTGCAGCATGGAAATAAATTATGTATCAGTAAATAACTGCAAAAAATGATATATTGCTGCTTTAGTTTGTAATTCAACACCCCCAGATGCCATAATATATTTTAAAAAGTCCAAATTAAATAAGATTAAACCAAAAAATAATAGTATTTATGTATGGCTTGACATGGTTGTCAACCGGTAGTCTTAGTTGAGTGATTACTTGGCCAAAGTCTCTTGGCTTTGAGAGCGCAGTTTAAATGCTTTGCACACAGAATGACACTGATTACTGAATCCCATCATCTGTCACAGCTCAGTAGAAATTGCTTTAGCGTTGGGAAGGAGGGCAAACTCTGCCAAACAGACAGCTGCGCGTGTTGCTGATTTATGCAATTGCATTTCACAGCTGGTGACTAAGACACAGATACACAGAGACACACGACAGACCTGCACTCTCACACACACTCACACACACACCATGCATGCACATGTGGAGGGTCCATGTTCATAAGCACATCCTCTGCCTCTTGATCAACCTCTGTTCTGTCTCACACACACACTCACAGACACACACACACATAAACACAGATTCAAATCAGCCATCTGTGAGTCTTTTCTCTTTTAATTTACATAAAATATTCATGTATTCACGGATTTGCCCCTGTGTGTAAACTTGGGGAAACCCTTAGCCCCCTGGTTATTAAAACAATAAATGGTGAGTAGATTTCAGTGGGTACTGTACCTCAGCTTCCCTAAAGCTTATCTTTTCTTCCTGCCTCTTCCCTTTAAAGTTAACATTTCCCCAATGTAGGCAAGTAATCAGTGGACCAATGTGTTTTTTTCCAGTCATATTCATATTACTTTATTTATTTGTTCTAAACCGTCAGTGTGAAATATAATTTTCCTAAATAAAGTAAGGGATCAAATTACAAAAGGTTAGAAAAAGAAATCTCAACACAATCATAATATGTATAAAAATTTGTGGGACATGGGTGATCCTGAATTTTTATCTGGGTGTATACTGCCTCCTGCTGGTCTGGAAGCATCACTTACCTTGTGCTGTGATGCATTACATGTTTACATTACCTAGTTTTCCATGTTGGATAGATTTGAAGTGTTGCACCTTTACCCTTCATCACCAGTGTATTTGCAGCTTGTTTTAAAGGGAACATTGCTTTGAAATATGTGTCTTTTTTACTTTATGACTACAAGATCAATATTTGTGATCTCTTCTAATAGAAACCACAGTTAAATCTGCAGTGTTTGGTATCAGCAAGAGGTTCGGCCTGATGTTATTCTTACAGTAATAAATGTTTGTGAAAGATTGCTTTTGCTGAATCGGATAAAATGTGTCCCTTGAAAGTCATTTAGGCTGTTTTTGCTCACATTTTATTCATTATTGCCAGTTCAAACTGTGCAGAGCAGAGACCATTTGGTGGAGAGAGAAAGATAGATGCATTAGTTCAGAACTGTCCTAAGGCATTGTTACAGATAATCATGGTTCTCTAAATTCAATTATTTAACAGTCAAAGTGTCAGACACAAAATATTCACACACATGCTGCAGCTCAGTGAGTCGAGTTGGCCTCCAGCCCTGAAGGATTGGTGCTTTTGTCTAGTTTTTCTCGGTTTAAACTCGATGCATTTTCTCTCTCTGTCTAGGTGTCAGAGACTCTGGTTTTACGTAATGGAGATTTCCTTGTGCGTGACTCTCTGACCAGTGTGGGTGACTATGTGCTGACCTGTCGATGGGATAATGAAGTGCTGCACTTCAAGATCAGCAAAGTCCTGGTCAAATCCAATGAGACCAAGGTGTGTATTGAAGTTTGCACTGGCCGTCTGCTTCTACACGTCCTACCAACTGCTTCCTGAGAAGTGCTGCTCCCCGACCGCAGTTTTCCCAAAGATCCAGTTTTGTTGATGTAAAACTGTGTAATGTGTGAACGAACGGCCAAACTGCATAGAAAAAGCTACAATTTAAAATATTCCTGTGTTCATGTGGACAAGCCACAGTTTTCTCAGCAAGTGCTTTGCCAGAAAATCAGCATGCATCTAAGTGGAATCTAACCTTTACTTAGTTATTAGTCACACCTGTGTTTAACCTGTCAAAATGTTCACCGTGTGAAAGGTGCATTCAGTCCTGACTACAGTCTTTACTGGAATTACAGGGCAGGGTTGCCCTGCTCTTTCCGCCTCACTGAAGATACTGAATAAGAAGCAGATTAATAAGATTATTATTTACCCCTGTGTTTGGCGACTCAAGATCCGGCATTCATTAGAAGAGGCCTATTTTCTCTTGCTGATAAAGATGAAAATAGTTTGTAAAGGAAGCGTAATTTGGTGAAAATTTGCCTCAGTGACCAGTTTTGCCTCATTTGACTCTCTGTCCACCTCCAAACCTTGATTCTCCCCCTGCTTGCTGACTCTTTTGTATTTTAAATTGACATTTGAGTGACCTTTGGTACAAAAAGTCTGTTGTCTTTCCAACCTCAGGTACAGTACATGTTGGAGTCGGACAGCTTTGACTCAGTCCAGGAGCTTGTGCGGTTCTATGTGGGCCAGCGCAAAGCAGTCTCTCAATCCAGCGGCGTCCACATCTACTGTCCAGTCAGCAGAACTCTCCCTCTGCGCTACCTGGAGGCCACCTTCGCTCTGGCCAACAGCAAGCAAGGCTCCGCCTACTCGCCATCCAGTCCGAGAGGAGCGTACATCAAGAGGAGGAGCGTAACAATGACTGACGGGCTGACGGCTGAGAAGATAATACCTCACAGGTGAGACAGGAGGAAGAGGAGGAGTGCAGTGAGCAGCCTGTAATGAATACTTTCTTGCAGTCTTCATCCTGTTTGCTTTTTTTTTTCATTCTTGCTTTATGTTATACACAAAATCAGTGACTCAGACAGTCCGAGTCCGGTTAAGACGCCAGTGGCAACACCAGAACCAGAGCCGGAACCTGTGACCAGCTGCAGGTTGTGTGTGTGTGTGTGTGTGTGTTAGAGAGACACTAGTGTTGTGTTTGTTCACTAAACAGGTGCACTTACCTCCAACATCCCTGCAGCTCCCTCACTTCACAGACACCAGTGGCACCACCTGTAGTCATGAGCGAGTGCTGTTGAAGTGAAGTTGCACAAAGACTTGTTCACTTTGCCGCATCTGCACCGGACCACTCAAGTTTCAAACAATACAAGGCTGTTTGAAGCTTGAAACCACGAAGAAGGAGCAGAGAAATATGTTTTGTACAGTGGAGATACATTTTAGCCTAAGAGGGAGTAAAGACAGGATATGAGCGAGCTTATAAAATATAAGACAAGAACAAAGGAAACGACGCTCGTACTTAAGTAGTGATTTTGCATCTTATTTCATTAGTATTTAATTTTTACAGTCAGAAACCACCTTGTACTACATTCTCTGCTCCTACTTTAAAGCCTGAAACATGGTTTTAATTCATAAATAACACAATAATGTGTGTGTCTTGCAGTAGAAGAATTCTCCTCGGTGTTGCACTGACTAAAATGTCTCCCTCCTCTCTCACCCTAATGTAATATTAGCATTTGCATCCACACCAACACAAATCCTGTCCTCTGACTCTGATAAATGTGACAAGCTGTAATTGCTTTGTGGAGTTCCCTTCAAACCTTGACAGCATTTAAATCCACAGCCAAAGATTTTTATCAACCTAAAAAAAAAATGCTGTGTTTGCAGCCCGTCAACAATCCACCATCATAAAGACGCAATGCGGAACTGTGCGATGAGCATGGATCAGATTCAGGAGTATCGCTGCCCCTTGTCACCTGTTGGGGAAACCCCGATGTCTCCGGCATACAGTGCTAGTAAGTGCCACAGACACAAACACTTTAATAAAAAGTTCTCCCCCCTCAGATGCTAAAATCCCGTCTCCATGAGATTTTAAGACTCTTCCTCTTTCGTCAGTCACCAGACAGAGAGCCCACTCAGGTGGACGGGTCCTGGCTGTTGTCCCGCCCTCCCCTGTGATGCGCCGTTCAAGTGACCCTCAGCTCAGCCCCTCAGCCGGTGACAGCCCTCCAGAGCATCCGGCGCACACCTCCCACTCGGCCCACTCCTCGCCCGCCCATCATCCTGGATACCAGTCACATTCCTCAGAAACAGCAGGGAGCTACTGTGACCTCAGACCCTGCCCTGCTGGGCCCCCCAAACCCCCAGCTAAGAGCTATGTGGAGCGATTGCGAGTGGAAGAAGGGAGGCAGGATGGAGTGAGGGAGGAAGGAGAGGGGACGTTTAGTGCACCGCAGGTGGAGACAACGTCATCATTTCGACCATCCAGGTATGAGAAACATGTAAACACACACACACACACACACACACACACACACACACACACAGGACAGTGCTTCCAAACGTGCACTTCATGGTGTTTCAAAAGAACACTATACCTTTCTGTGGACTTAATGTGGAGCACATTATGAGAGGAACTTATAGCACTAAGACAGCATTCAGAGGATAGAATTTCCTACCACTGTTTACCTCTTCAAGAATATGACTAGATGATGATGATGAGAAAGAATGACACAAGACCTAATGCAGCTAATGTCACAGCTCCGTCCTGAGGCAATCTATCATTAAATGAGAAAACCTTTGGCGAGTATCAATCATGTGCACACGAAAATTTAAAATTATGGCCTAGGTTTTAAAATACCCTTTAAGTATCTGACTAGTTATAGATACTATGTGCCAACTTTGATGATGGAGTGTTCAATTTTTTATTAAAAACACAGGATTTTTTTCATTTATTAAAAAGTAATGGTTTTGGACATACGAGATTTCTGTCTGACAGCCATGATGTGTAAATCATATTGTTAGAAACTTAAAGTGCGGCATGTGGAAAACCAAGATTATAATAATGAAGTTTCATTGTCAGTTTGCTAAGGCTGAACGTGCATTTAAGGAATTATGGTCTTATCCATTGGAAGAAGAGTAGGTACAGGAAGACTGCCAAACATTTGGCAGTCATGTCATGCTACTTTGTGGCTTGAATTTCAGTTGAATCAGATCAGTGAGCTGAGTAAAAGTTGAAAAAAACAGACACAGTTAGCGCTAATCTGTACAGGACTTATATAAGGCAGGCATGACAGAAAAAGCAGATGAAAATGTGTCGCTGACTGTCTCTCAGCTTTGTACTGCACTGAAGCATTTTCATGCTCATCATGCAAAGTCAGTGTGTTCAAAGGTCAATACGCCTGCTGACAGTTTATCATAAAGGGCAGAAATATGGGAGTGAGGCTCTGCAGCACGGCTATGAGCGAACAGAGACGAGAAAGTTGACTTTCCTGCTGATAATCCTGTGGGAAACAGCCTGAAGACAGACTTTGCGCTGTGGTCACAGACGCAGCAGATGCTGTATTTCATCGGGCTTAAGGTGCCACGGGAGGACACAGCAGATGATGCTCGTAAAAGGAAAAGTGGTCAGCTACACCGAGTCGGCAGCAGTGATTGATCAGGCAGCACCTTTGCACGGCTCAGCGTCCCTTGTGAAATTTTGGGGGATTCACAGGGATTATTGTCAGTGTTAACGCTACAGGGGAAATCGACAGCTAAGGCTTAGCTGACAGAAGGCAAACTAGACAGGTCAACAAAGCACCTTAAGACCTTTTTTTCAGGGGCTGTGAGGCTAATTCAATATTTGACCGATCATTTAAGAGACTTTAGCCTTTTAAAGATGAAATAGTATGAGTGTATGTGTCAGCTAACTGCAGTAATTGAAAAAATAAAATGCTGAAATTGTGTTAAAAATTTGCCTATGATAATACTGTGTAAATGGTAAAGCACCTCTTAAACAGTTCCATCTGTCTTACTGTTCTCATTTTGTCACAGTGGGTGGCAGTAGAGCACCTTCACACTGTTAACATCCACCATAAAATAACAAGACAATGAAGTTTAATTAGTTTTTTTGTTAGATTTGTTGCTGTTAAGGTTTCAGACCAAACCAAATGCCTGGACCACTGGATAGGCTTACAAGGTTACAAAACACTCCATATAACCTATTCATCTTTACAACACTGTCCTTGTACTGCCTGCCAGTGCTCATGTCTTTTCCTGGTTCAGTATTTTCTGACACGGTGTAATCGCTCCCGCACAGGTACGAGTCTTGCCTTATGCCAGCTGAGAATAAGCCTCTGGAGATGTCTGTGCTGAAGAGAGTCAAAGAGCTGCTGGCTGAGGTGGATGCAAGGACCGCGGCTAAACACATTACCTTGGTGGACTGCACGGTACGCACAAGCATACACATGCACATACACATAAATATATGCATTCACAAGCAAGCACACATGCATACAAGAGCAACCAAATGCACATTCATGCATGCTGAATTGAATAATCACATGCAGTCAATGCACAAATGCATGTTGGCACATATACAACTGCTTTTTTTTCAATTCTTTGGACAGGTGGCTAGAATATTAGGTGTAACCTCAGAGATGCAAAGGATGATGGGAGTGTCCTCGGGGTTGGAGTTACTGACATTACCACATGGACACCAGCTCAGACTTGACCTACTGGAGAGGTACAAACACACATCTCCTTCCTTTATACATCACTCAAGAACTCCATTAATTCAGCCATTGATTATCTTTGCTCTTCAGTTCTTAACCGTCCCTTTCTTCTTATCGCCACCCTCCAAATCTCTCGTCCTCTTTGCTCCCCTCTCATCTTCAGTTCAGCCTCTTTTTTTTCTCTTATTTCATAATGCAACAAAGTAAATATTTCTCTGTCAATGTAACAGCATGTTACTGGAAGCAGACTTGATAAAAACTTCATATGAGGCATCAAACTGTGTTTCACAACTTTGTATGACTTCTTTTTCCCTAACTTTGCTTAAGTTCATGGAATAATGTATATTTTATCAACATCTGAAGGCTCAGCTGGCTTACATTGCTCGTATAATACTGAACAATCTGCCACGAAGTTGTTCTCAGAAGAAGCTTTGACTCAATATCTTCTGCCTCCCTGTCAGCAGCAATAATTAACTTAGACTGATTAAGTTTTATTGAACGGGCCCTCTTCTTTTCTCAGGTTCTACACCATGTCGATCATGGTAGCAGTGGACCTGCTGGGCTGTACAGGCAGCACAGAGGAGAGAGCAGCTCTGCTCCACAAGACCATCCAACTGGCTGCAGAGTTGAAAAGCAACCTGGGTAACATGTTTGGCTTTGCTGCTGTGATGAGAGCGCTGGAGCTTCCACAGGTGAGACAGATACAGATACAAAAGTCATCATCATTAACACCATAGTTCCAGATGTTGCCATAAAAGAACTTTGCTCTGATACATCCATGGAATATTTGTTTTCTCACTCATTACTTCAGATTTCCCGCCTTGAGCAGACATGGGTGACATTACGCCAGAGACACACAGAGGGCGCTATTCTATATGAGAAAAAACTTAAACCTTTCATGAAGAATATGAACGATGGGAAAGGTGAGGTCCTACTGTAATTTTTAATGCAGATACATGCAAATATGTATTTATTAACAAGCCCACATTAAAGACTGCTGCTTTACTGGTATCACTCTGCCCCACAGAGTCTAGTGCCCTGTCCAACACCTCTCTACCCCACATCATCCCTGTCCTGTCCTTACTGGAGCGCGGCATGGCTCTCGGGGAGGGGCTTGAGCCCTGGGAGAGTGCAGAGGTGGGAGTAGACGTGGTCATGTACCACCTGGAGGCAGCTCGTACCATTGCACATCACGGGGGAATCTACAGAACCAACGCTGAGACCAAACTGCAAGGTAAGGCTCAGAGTAGCACTGGGAAGCTTGACCCAGTTCTTCATCTGTATTCAAATAACTGTTGAATGGCTGTTTGTATGAATTGTACAGATGTTTAAGGTGCCCAGAGGGTGGATACTAATGACCTAAGTGGCCCCTCGACTTTTTTTCTAGCATCACCAGCGAGTTTTTACAAATCCAATCAACATCTACTACAAAGATTGGCTCAAAATGTTGCACATTCCTCTCCCCTTCAGGATAAATTCCAATCAATTTGGTGATCTGACCTGACTTTTCATCTAGCGCCATCTTCAGGCCAAAAATTTCACATGCCTCTAACATTAATTCTTTACCAAATACTTGCAAAACTGATGATATTCCCAACCTCGCCTGTACTTTGTGTGTGTGTTAAGTGCTAATTAACAAACTGTACCTTGCAAACACACCAAACTAAGATGGTAAACAAGGGAAAAAGACCTGCTTAGCATCAGCATGTTAGCTAATGATACTAATGATTAATTTATTTAAATGCACTGCAGTGCTTTAGATCAACCAAAGTGCTTACAGGGAGCCCTGCTACTCAGCAGCCATCTTGGCAACTTCCAGGGTAGTTATTCTGAGCTAACAAGACCAGGCCTCCTGTCTGCTACATCACTGATTTGATGTAATGATCATGTGTGTGTGTGTTTGTGCGTGTGTGGTTACAATGTTAACTGTATTGATCCGTGATTCCTCCCCAATGATTCTCAGTTTGAGGCCATTACTGGGTTATTGAATCACGTGTCAATAGCTATCAGCCCACATCTCTGTTTCTTGTTATATCTCGCTATTGATCAGCTTGACCTCAGTCTGCTCCCTTCATCAACAATGCTACGACCTGAAGTCGAGATGCCTTCCCTCATATTGTTACTGCAATTGGTTCAGCTCAAGATGTTTACATTCAAAAGCTATCTTTTGTTCTTCTGCAGACTAGTGTTGGCGAGTTTAAATGATTTAAATCAGGGAGGAAATTTACCCAAAAATTGTTAAGGCACGTGTTAAAATTCTTATAGCTGTATTATAATGAACAACAAACGATGACATATGAATAGAAGCTGGAACACTATGTGTGAAACTTTGATAAGGCTGCTCAGTGGACCTTTAAGTTAAGACTGTTTTGTCATAGAGAATAATAGTAGTTGTGTTTTGTTCATAATCCATTAATTTTTCTTACATAATTACCAAATAATTACCACCATAATTACCCAAAATTTCTTCACTATGTGACCAATTTAGCTTACTTTTCAATTCGCATTCATTGTTTTATTTCTTTCTTTTAATTATTTTGTTTCTTCTTTCACAAGTTTTTTCTAAGGTGTAACTTTCCCACTTAATAAAAAATTAAGTAAATCCATGTCGCATTTTTTCAGACCTTTCAATTAAAACTGTCCAAATGATTTCTGACTCAGTTTTTTCTTATTCGAAAAGAAAAAAAGAAAGTAAAAACGCTTCTTAGGTAATTTTTTTTTCTTATGTAATTTACTCAAGCATTTGTAGTTTCTTTATTAGTTTAAGTTTGTTTTTTATTCAGTGACAAAGTCAGCCACAGTTCTGTCTCAGTTTTTCCACTGTCTGATTTTTTATTTCATTGTCCATTTATGGATTTTTTTTAACTCGCTCACTCTTTTGTTTTCCGTTGACTTCTCCAGGACTTCAGGAGCGAGCAGAAATTCACGAGATCTTCCAGACGGAGTTTCAGATGCGTCTTCTGTGGGGCAGCCGCGGCTCCGAGGGCAGCCAATCAGAGCGCTACGAGAAGTTCGACAAGGTCCTCACTGCCCTGTCACACAAGCTCGAGCCTCCTGTGCGCCACAGCGAGCTATAGCACTTGCACCTGACACCCTTCATCTCCAAAACACACCCATCTGCGCTCACCACACATGGTGGTATGGTCTTGTTTTGCATCGCAAAGGATGATGTGGAAGAGTCCAGTATGAACACCGGGAGGGGTGAAAGTGAATGAAGAGGCAGCTAACAGAGGATGTACAGTGAGCAATAGGAATAAAGACAAAGAGGATCTCACTTATAGTACCTGTTGCACTTACTGTGGACTGCTCCTTCTGTTCCTCTCTGTGGACTTCCTCACTTAGCGGTAAAATATTTAAATGGCATCAGGGAGAAGACAAGCCGAGTGGGGAGAGAAGGTGAAGAGAGATGAGTGGCCAGCTCCTCTGCTTGTTACAAACAGTAACATGTACGGTTTGTCTCAAGAGCCCAACCGGGCTGCAGCGGCTTTTGCTCCAATAAAACTCAGACTTGTCTCAAACAACTGCTGTCACACACAGTAGCAGAAATGATAACAATAACTTACATAGCTCATATATAGATGTTTGTCTGTGTGAGTGAGCGTGTGTGTGTGTGTGTTTGTACGGATGTATACATTCCTTCATTTTTTTATGTCATTAATGTTTTACATTTTTTTTGTTCTGCGTCCAATTGATTTGTTATGATCAAAGGACATTGAAACATCACAGACATTGCTTCACCAAACTCATGTGATTCTGTCAGTGCCCATTCTGAGGGAGCCATGCACATGAAACCACATTAAATATGTATCAAGCAGTCCCATTGAATCCCATTAAAAATATATCAGGCATGCATTAATGTATCAGAAATGAAACATTTGCAGAAGTAATGCAGCAACCTCAAATATGAGGGCTTTGTGAGTGGATAAGAACGACAAGATGACAAGGAAACCTTCCTCTGCTGTAGCTGTTTGGTGTACATGTTTGACACTGCGCCTTGTGCACAAACCTGAGCTAAAGACATCGCTATGAAACAGAGGAAAAAGTGGGATGTTTTCTCTTTGAATTTAGTTAAAGCAATGTTTCACTTAGTATGCAAACATTTATGAACATGCTTTGGTATGACTCAAGCTTCTGTTTGTACATTTGCAGAAATATAATGGTTGATGCATGCAGCTATAAATGTTAATACCAAGTAAAATGTTGCTTTAAACGACTGATTTAAATGTGTATTTTAACTGTCTGAAAACTGAGAAAATATACAACTGATACAGTGACGATCTTTCGTGTCTGTGGATGATCTTGAATGATACTGAACAGACTGAGAAATCCGTCAGCTTCCATCTTTGTTTTCAGTCTAAAACCAGTGAATGATCAAAAAAACAGAATCAAACAAGGACGTGTTGGCCTCAGGCCTGATACAGATAATGTCTTTTGGTTGTATGTTTTGAATTTGTGTTCCAGCAATAGAGTTGAAATGATCCTAATTTTTTTTATTGCTATTAGATTTTATTTTGGTTGACTGTTTACAGTTAAATCATTGCTGTATTTATTACAACATGTGGGCCTGAGAGGGCCAGAGCCAACTCTCAGAGTTATGTATGCAATCATTTCAACCAAGGGCTGACACCCCTGAGGAACAAACACCCAATCATGTTTAAGAAAATATTTTTTTTCCACCTTTTAGCCTCTTCATCCCCTTTTTAAAATTCTTAATCCTATCCAAACTGATAATCCATAATTGAACAAAAGTCACATCAGATATCAATCAAACAGAAAAAAATACAAACAATATTCTTCTATTTGAGAGTTTCATATCAAAGATCCTTCAGTGGATGTTTGATTGTCCAGCTCTGTAGTCTAAATCATATTTGGGGTCTGCTGTACAGATCAGAACAGTTCACAAGCCAGTTCCCACTGTGGGCCAACAGAGGGCGATCTCTAGTCAGCAAAAAACACAACCATTAATTGTAATAGGATAAAACAGGAAGACATAAACACACACACACACACAAAACTGATAAACATTAATTGCGTGTGTTTTGAGACCAATGTTATCAGATATCAAACCTACTGGTTTAGGTCAGATAACACTGATGATGAAAAAGTGATGACGATGATGATGTAAGTAATGTATTTTTATTTGTCCTCTGTCGAATGCTGTACAGGAATGCTCTGACAGTGTGTGGATGCTCCTGTTTTTTCAAACAGGACTGTATGACATGAACTTGACAAGCAAAAAGACGGGAAACGTTTTAGGACTGATCTCATGTTTTTTTACGTATTGTACATAGCAATTCACTTTTTTCAAATAAAATGATTGCTTGTGTCAATGAGTGTAATTTTGTTAAAAAAAACATACATGTACATTGCTGGTCTGTGTAATATAATGCCCTGAAATATACAAGACAAAACAATGAAGGGAATTTCTTACTTTTATTTAGTTTTTTTTTTT
>JAUZTA010000014.1:9534831-9550725 GCA_034780835.1 Ctenochaetus striatus | reverse complement strand
GGTTGTGGTAGAGAGCTGGCACACTGGATCATACATGGCCGTCCTGAGAAGGATATGTACGGTTACGACATCAGGTACATCATTGCAAACACACTGTCTGAGCAGTGGCAGTTATCAGAGGGTGGTGCTAAAGGTGCGATGCCACTCTCCAAGGCAGAACATGTTGTTTTTTTTCAGCTACAGATTGGCATTTAATCAAAGGGTCCAGAATAATGAGAAAGTTCCACTGAAGTCTAAATGATTTTTGAACCCTTTTCCCTCCTCTATCTCAGACGTTTCCACAACTCGCTGACAGACAACCAACGCTGGATCAGAGAGAGGAGCCACGAGTCGTATGCTAAAAACTACTCTGTGGTGTTCCCCTTTGATGAACCGCTGGCTAGCCGAAACATGAGGAAGGACCCCTTCCATCAGGTAGATGAGCGGTTTGATCTCGGGGTTAAACGGGGTCTCCCTTGATGACTTCAAGAAAGCAACTCTAATCTGCGCCTCTCCTGTGGGAGGAAGTCAGAATGCTTTAAACCCTGATAAGTCATATAGGTTGAGGCACACCAGGTTTAATTTGCACAGAAGTCCTGTTTTTTTCCTTTTTCCCTTTATAATTTAACAACTTCTAATTTATAATGACCGAAAAGAAGTTCCTGTCTTTATTTAAATCTTGAATACGCATACAAACACAGTAATACAAGGTGCAATCAAAAACTTCTGAGACTGTTCCTATTGCGCAAGATTGGAGGGCTGCACAGTAATATGCATGTATGCAATAACTTTTTTCATTAAGAGCTGCAAGTTACATCACCTGGTCGTCATCAGCACTTGAGTCGAACTTGTTTTGGTTACCATCGGTTTGTGCACATATGAGATTTTTACCATGAATCCGAAATTTGGCTCTACATCCATGATGCAGAGAACCAGTTTCAGCGGAAAGAAGTCACAAGTAGGGAGCGACGAGTGTGTTATTGCTCAAAAGAAACTCTTGTGTGTATGTGTGCTCGTTGTCATTTTGGAGAACCCATTGACCAGCATGCCACAGGTCAGGTTGTTTGCACTCAGTGCTTTCTTTAAGATGACTCAGAATGTCACAGTACAAAGAGGCGTCGAGACAGAAACACCAACGTGCTCTCTGTGAGCTCTTGACCTGAAGCCACCTGACGCGTCTTTATTGGTCTTGGAGATTGCAAGCTTTTCTGCTGCAAGGACACAAAGACAAGACAAGTCTTCAACCATTATGATCCTTGACACAGAGTTAGAGTCGCCTCGTGTATGTTGACGCTGCTCTCAGACTGTCACAGTGCTGCTTCTGCTCAGGAGTCAGGAAATCATAAATGTCAAAAACCAAACCCACTGGTCACATGGGTAACTTAGTTGCTGATGAAGATCTTGTTGTTTACATCTGCTATATGCACATTGCTGTTTTGTATCTCAGGATTGAGATGGATAAACAGACATCTTTTGGCCAAACAAGTTCATCTCTCTAAGCGTCTCTGCTGCCATTAACTGACCAGTCATCCTTGATTCTTCATTTAATTTTAGAGGTTTTGCGACTTCTTTTCTCTTTCCTCTCTGATGATTCTCCTTCAGCCATTCATTCCACTTCTTTTCATTTTTGTCTCAATTTATCCTCCCACGGCCTTCACTCCGTCTCTCATGTGCTTCTCTCTTTTTGATATCCTCACCAACACAGTTTCTTCTATTCATATTCGTTCCCTTCCTCTCCTCCAGTAGTTGCCACTGCCTTTGTTCTTGTTACAGTCTGTACTTTGTGCAGGAGACAACCAGTGCTGCTGTTTCTTTCCCTTTATTAGCCTTTGTAACCTTGGCGTCTGATTGGATAATTGAGACGGCGGTGCGTTTGATAAAGCAAACAATTCCTCTCAGACTGCAGCTTGTGTCAGGGTTCGAGCAATGAATGGAGAACTCTTCGTGTTTCTGATGCTGGAAAAACAGATTTCAGCTGCAAACAGGAACCAACTGTTTGTGTGCTCACATTCCTGTCATTGAACGCTTTGCCAAGCCAGTCTTAAAGTACTGTTGATACAAATGTTTGCAAAGATATCATCTGTCAAACTCTGACCCCATCACTCTCAGTATGTTTAGCTCACTGTCTGCACCCCCCCCCCCCTCCTCTCTTGTCTTGTCAGCTCAAATTTAGAGGCAAATAGCTGATTCAGGCTCAGGCAGACAGCAGTTAGCAGTGTAACTTATCTCTGGCAGCTACATTTATTATTGCGATCCGTGCCAACATGAATATAAATTATACACTTTGCTTTGGCTCTCCAGTGTCTTTCAGCTTGCTTTCTCTCCTTCGCCCTACACAAACTCTTAATGGGCTTCGCCAGTATATTTTATGCATTAACGACCCACTTAGCCTTGCTTTCCCATCCTAGACTTCATTTACCTTTAACTGTTGCAGTTTCTGCCCCCGCTCACGCATGCAGCCGTTCTTTCAAAACAGATTACTGTCACACAAATTGCCTCAACAGTGTCGCCCATGTGTTTTGTAGATCATGTCTACTGCTTTCTTGGAGCTTGTTTTATCGAGCCTCCCTGACATCTTTCATGTATAATTAAGCAGAATTCATCACCAAAGGGCTATTTTATAAAAAAAAAGGGAAAAAAAGATTTTGTACGGATTCAGTAAAGGCATGAAGGGATGGTGACTTCTATGTTTTCTAGTTATTGCCCTCATGCTGCTTTTGTCCTTATTATTATTGTTTTACACTTTCAAATAACCCAGAAACACAAATACATAGAAATTAGATTTTGGCTGTTAATTTATTATGAAATGCAAACAATGCAGTTTAACTTCTCAGTGTTAGTTTTTAATCCTTAAAGGGACTTTACATGCATAATCAGCAGCTTATTTGCATTTTTATCCACTTTTTTCTCCTCTTTTTCCGTAACTGGAATTCTTTCTGAGCAAAGCACATTTCAGGAAAAACTGAGTTGCTGAGAAGTGCAGTGCAGTGATAAGATATTTGCTGTGGTGAAATGTAAAATAAATTTCAGATGTATTTTGGAATAGACAGAATATTAGTGTTCAAAATTTAAACGGATGTGTTTCTTTTTTGAAAATCCTTGCATTTTTAATGAAAAAAAAACATGAGAATGAGACATGAGACTTGCGTCATAATGCAGATGTTGCTGTTAACCTCTATTAATTAGTCTGAGGTTCAGTGCATGATGCATGAGTCACATATGATGCACGTCTAAACACCTACACCTTTCATACCAACGACCATACACCTCTCCAGAAAAGCTCCCCGGATCAGTGCACCCTGACACTGTTTGATGGGTTCTGTACTTCAAGAAGCAATTAATGCTCAGAAAATAAGGCAAAATAGTCAGATTTTTCTGCACTTTATGATCCAGTGCAGTAAAAAACCTTTTCATTGCAAAATGTCATAAATATTTGCTGCTTGTAATTTGAGAAATCAGCCTTAAATATTCGAATAGCTGCTCACTGAGTCATTGTCATCACCAATAATACTTTAAAAATAACTAATTTATCTAATTAAAAACATTTAAGATAACAAACACTATATTGTATCAGCATGCAGTGATATTTTTAGGCAGCTGAGGCAGATTGAGCGTCCTCTTTCAACATATGGACTTAATTTCTTACAATGACAGCTTCCTTCCGCACAAAAGACATTAATTTGCATGATAACAACTGCACAGTCAAGTGTTATCATGCTACGTTCTGGATAATGCTAATAGTGAAAAGACACAAATAATGGCTCTCAGGTGGACAGACTTGTAGCTCAAATGAGAGCGCAGTCCCTGTGAGACTGGGTTGGTCCAACCCTCGGCTGCAAGCCCATTAGACCCCTGCTAATCATTTGTCGAGGGCCATCACCTAGCAACTAGGTTTCCTGCTGGAGAGCCGCAGATAAATGTAAGGGTGATGGAGAGAAGAAGACAAAACATTGGAAAAAGTCTATTGTTCTTAAAATGAGTCTTGCTCCTAATCACAACTGCATGTTTTATGGCTTAGAGGTACTTAAGCAGTTTAATCAGACAAGAAACGTGTCCCTGTTCAAATTAATAAGACCGTCTACTTTTAGGAGGCAGTATGAGATCATTTCAGAGCACAAACAGGCCATCTCAGACACTGCAGCTCACACGTTTTCTCCACCCCGGTAGCACGACTGGTAAATATAGCTCAATGTGGGAAGCTTTGGCAGGAGACAGTTAGCTGCCTGCTCGGAGGAGAGCAAAGCAGAACGTACCTACCAACCATGGGTGCCTGTCAATTTTAACAAGGATGGAGGAACTAACAAGTTCAGTATATTTGAGGCAGTTTGTGCTAAAAGAGGGTTTTTACGACACCTTCTCATCATTTCCTCTCATGTCAGATGGATTTGTATGTTTTAGTGTTTGCCAGCAACATAACAACTTTATTAAAAGTTGTTTGTGTTGTGCTATAGATAAAACTTGCTGTGCTTCCCACAAGTGGCCACAAAAAAACATTAATGGTGTTTAAATAGTCCAAAACAGCAATATAAACCAGTCTCGAGTTGGCAGCTGTGGTTGCTCGAGCAATTAATCTGCTCATTTCTGTGAATACCGAGGACAAAGTTGCTAAATAGGAGCATAAATGTATAATTATACAATACCATGACTGTATGTTTTTTAATTAAAGTCAAAAACATATCAGTGTCCTGACTGCGGCACTGAATCCTCCTCAGCTGCGTTTACTGATTGGATCTCCGTGTTGGTGTGTGTGATTGTTTGTCTTAGGTGCTGACGGAGCAGGGCTGTGTGTTTCAAGAGAGACATGGCTGGGAAAGACCTGGCTGGTTCAACAAAGGCGAACCCGCTCCTGTGAGAAGCTACACACACATATTCTGTAGCACACAAGCACACACACACGCGCTATCGATTTATTTACATCCACAGTATTTACAAAAGGCAAAAAGTAAAGACATAAACAATTACAGATGATATTTCTTAGCTGTGGTAATAGGAGCTTGCTGAGATGTTGATGATTCATTAGCTCCTAACTGCTTGTTTGTTTTGTTTGTTTTGTGGTTGCATCACTGCAAAGGTTAAAGACTATGACTACTATGGTGCTTATGACATCAAGAAGAATGTGAACTACAGATACGACGACTTGCTGGGCAAAGAGTACACCTTCGACTTCCCCCCACATCATGACGTGGTAAGATCTGATGGAAAAGTGTGTGTGTTATTCAGCAGAACAATGTTATTACACACAAACGACTGTGGGTCAGAAAAGCTCAGGGTTTCCGGATGAGTGTGAACATTTTCCAAAGGTTCCCATGAGGAAGAGGAGCTTGTTCTCATGGGAAATAACAATCATGGACAAATGACAGTGATGAGAGGACAGCCTGTGAGGTTTATGCAGACCAGACTAACTCAGCTGCTCTGCGGACACACCAACAGATGAAAATCACAAACCTTGACGTCAAAAGCTTTTATTTGTTTTCCCTTTAATTTCACAGCTATGATAAATTCCTTCCTTCCAGGATTTTTGCTCCAAATTCATACAGTCATCATTTAATTTCTGGCAAAGAGAGGAACACACTTTTTATTTAATGTCATGCTCTGCAAAATTAAGTGTGTGTTGTGTTTTGTTTTCGAATGCAGATTAAGAGCGAATGCCTTTCATGTAGACACGGTGTGGCCGTGTTTGACATGTCCTACTTTGGAAAGTTCTATCTCACTGGACCAGATGCCAAGAAGGCGGCTGATTGGCTTTTCACTGCTGATGTCAACAAGAAGCCAGGTCGGGCTGCTGCAGCAAGAACACACACACACACACACACACACACACACAAATGCACAGACAGATGGCAGGAAAGATTGACAGAATAAAGAGGGCAGATGCATGGATAGAGGGACTGAACAAGATGCCAACACATGAGCCAAACAGTTTTCTCTTTCTCCAAATCTTAACTTATTACGAATGCTAAATGCTCATATTTAGTTTTTTCAGAGGTTCTGTTAAAAGTCATGACAAGGGAGTCTGCAGAGCGGGGTTATTTTTATAAATCATGTCAGCAAACTGACAGCTATGCCTGCTTTCTGCCGTGACAGGTGTGTACAGATGTGAAAATGGGCAGAGCTCCAAATACTTTGATATGCTTTTCTCCACTCTCCTCCCACTCCTCCTTCGACCTACTGTCAGTTTTCACTGCCGAACAGGATATTTCACCTCTGTGCTGACAGTGATGTCTTTTTAGAAACTCAGATCCGTCACCTGTCAACCTTTTAGGCCTGGGTGAGTTTTGAAAACGTCTGATGTTGGTGACTCCCAGTGGTGCCGCCGCTCGGATCTGACCCACGGACACTGAATGAATGAATGAGCATTGAATAATTTGAAGCAGATAAGACTGCACTTGGGAGTTTTTTTTTTTTTTAAACAACTTTGTTATTATGGCTGGATCTCTCTTTCCAGTCACATAATGTTTAACAGACCCAGGATTAGCAGTAATAGCAGTAACTGACCATATTGGATGTGATTCTGAGCCAAAACATGTAAAAATAGGGCCTGGATTAAAAAAAAAATCAGAATTCCCCTAAAATATACTGCAGTTAAAGTCACTTGTTCTGAGAATATTTAATGGTGAACTTCTGCTTCCTATCAGTAAGATCTGTTATTAATTAGCTCATTTATTTATGAGGAACAGCCACATATTAGCATGTAGCTCCATCCATCAGCTCCTTTGACCAGCGCATACAGACTTCATTTATGAGGAAACTATTTTGATGATGATGTCTTGGTGAGTATTTTCAAGTGATGTCCTCAACGACTGTTTGTAACTTGATTCACTTTTCAGTTGTTTCCTTATTCGCCCTTTCTTAGAAAAAGAAAATTGGTTCATGTGCCATCAGTGTGAAGTGTAACCCTTAGGGACCTTAGGCCTTTAAGAACAACAAAACTGTGAAAGATGTGCAAGCACGCTCGAGTTTATTAAGATCCATTCTTTTCCACTCACATGCAGAGGCCAGGGCCAGCACACAGATACACTATTAAAAACAAAAACTGGATCACTCTAAAAGAATCAGTTGCAAACAGAAGACTGACCTCAAGTTTAGGTTCTTTTTTTTTTTTAATCCACAGATTTCCATTGGTTCGTTTCTAAGAGACTGCATGCTTTAAATTGGCCTACAAAGACTGAGCCAAGAGGATTAATTGTTAATGTGCATGTTCACATACCTTTCAGGCTCTACTGTATATACCTGCATGCTGAATAAGAAAGGAGGAGCGGAGGCTGACCTGACAGTGAGCAGACTGGAGCCTGGTGCTGCCAACCTGCCCCTGGCACCTCAGTCAAATGGTAAGAAACATAGAGAGCGTGTGTGTGTGTGTGTGTGTGTGTTGTTTATAGAATTATTCTGTACGCTTTTATATCTATTTCTCTAGGTGTTATTCCTCTTTTTATCACAGCATCACTGTTGTGTTACATCAGTTCCTGGATAGATGTGTCACTGGTGTATTTTATTTTGGATTGATTGTTGTTTTGCTCTGTTCTATTTATTGTTCTGTCTCCATGTTTGTCTATCAATACTGTACGTCTCTTATATTAATTATCATATTCTTCTGTTTATTTTTTCAGTTCATTCTGTTGTCATTTTTAAGTCAATTCATCATTGTCACTCTCTCTATTTGAGTTCTATCTTTAAACTTCAATCGCTCTGTCTTGTTGCTCTTCTATAAGCTTCTGTTGTTTGTTGTCATTCGATCCTTTCACCTACCTTTCCCGGATGGGAGCACAAGACCCTGTTGTAGTTTATTTGTTTAAAAAATAGCATCTTAGTTGGGAAGTAGCAGTTAAATGTTGTGACGTATGAAGTTACTGGTGTGAAATCCATAATGAAATCATGCATTTTTATTGCTTAATTGTTATAAATTTGCTTGAAAGTTTCAAAGTACAAACATTCATCCTCTGTCATTCTGTTATTCAGTATATTTAGTGTATTCTGATAAAACTTTCAATGTATGTGCTGTTTTTTTCCTCTTGTTATTGTACTTTTCTGTCAGTTGTTGTACTGTCTGATCGTCCACCTGTCATCGTCTCTGTGTTACTCCTCTCCAGGCAATGCGTACTACCTGGCCATCGGAGGCGGCGTAGCAGAACACAACTGGAACCATATTAGAACGGTTCTGCAGGACCAAGGCTTCCGCTGCCAGCTGGCAGACCACTCTGAGGACATGGGAATGATCAGCATCCAGGGACCCAAGAGGTGGGGGAACAAAAGAAAAGGGATGAGGAGGAGGAAGAAGAGGGGGGAGTGAGCGTTTTCATGATTTATGTATCCAGCAGTTAAGAACAAAAGGAGTCAGAGGGGCCAAAGAGCGGTGAAAGGGAGAGAGGAAAAAAGAAGGTGGTAACTGATTTTTCCAGACATGGGTTGTGAATTACACAAGACGAGCTGTTTGATCAATAAGATGAGAGCAGGTTAAGAGTCTCCCCCTCAAGACTTGGCCAAAGGCACAGGAGCTGAGTGAGTGCAGGGATGGTGGATTAAAAACTGGAGACAGAAGCAGAGAGATTGGAGATTCACTCTGCAGTTTAATGAAGCCATTGTCTGGTTCACTCTAGCGCCACCAGCAGGTCAAAGTTTTTATTTATCCAATAAATAAATAATATTTAAACCAGGAATGTCCATATTTAATTTTTAATGATATCTGTAATGTGAATGCTGCTTGGTGCTTTGAGTCTCACCTGAAGCAGCTAGCCGAACAGCTAACAGGTCTAACCAGCAGCCGCAGTTAACTTAAGTCACAAGTCACCTAGTAAAACCCTTAAATTACCAAGAATTGAGGCACAGCAGCCAGAGAACATCAGACACAAAACCAGGCAGCATTTTATCCATAAATTTCCGCCAGTGCATCAACTATAGATCAGGGTGACTGACACAGAGACACCAGTCACCCTGTCTGTGTCTGTGTACCAGCAAAATTATGTTGAAGCTCTTAATTTAGGGTTTAGTAGTGAGAAGATGTTGCTTTAAGTGTTCAAGCTTAAAATATTGATATGATCTGAGTACATTTTTAACCAGAACAGTGTGACACATGAACTTGATATGATCCAGTGGAGAGAAGAAATACTGCCGTGAAGACTTCTTATTTAAAAAAAAAAAAAAAAAAAAGTCTGAGTAGAAGATATAAGCTTTTATCATTAAGTCTTCTTAATTAGCAGGGATCTTAAGTTGCCAATTTTAAGTCTCTGAATGAGGACGACCAGGAATGAATACAGCACTCAGCTATAAGAACTCAGTCAAACACAAGGTTCATATGTGGATTTGATGTGTTTATGACAGTTTTCTGGTTTTGTTTCAAGCCATCAAGAAACTCCTGTTCTTTCGCTTGTAAGTCGTTGTTGTTGATAAGCAGAAACTTCCCTGAAGACATGGTTAAGGGGAAAGTCTGGACCTGGTTTTGTTTTAGCCTGCATGTCCAAAGATCTGGGAGGGTCAGCTGTGTGCTGTTTAAAATACATCACTACTGTTGCTATTCTTGTGCTATCGATCATCTTGTGGTTTGTGATTCTCAGGATTTTTCAGGATTACTGCGGCTGATAGTCAGACTGAGATCACAGTACTAATTTTTACTCTCATCTATGAGATCATCCATTGATTTCTTCACCTGCGGCTGAGAAATCATGTACGACACAGGTGAAAAAAATGGCGCTGCACATTCGGACATGGGAAGGAGTCCAAGCTTGTCACTTTCTTCTGACTCCCTGCAGCTTTCTCTTTATTCCTCACTCAAAAGAGCGAGCTGGGCCGCCTTTGCCTCATCCTGATCCCTCTCTCTCTCTCTCTCTCTGAACTCCTCATCTATCTTTTCTTCCCCTCTCACCTCCTCTCCTCCCCACCTCACCCTCCTCCGCCTTTGTTCTTCCTCCTTGCGGCAGCAGGGTCAGGCCACTCTGTGTGGGCTCTGTCTTTCTCTCCTCTCTGAGGCTTTTCTCATCTCCTGGTTTTCTTCTGTTCCTTTTCTCTCTCTGTGTCTGTTAGATCTTATCCAGCTCTTTCTCACTATCTGCCCCTCAGCCCTCCCTTTTTGCTCTATTCTCAGTGCCCTCTTTCCCTTGTTTTAGATTTTTCGATCTCTCTCCCTCTCTAATTGCTTTAACTACGTCAAACAATAAAACAGTGCGTCACCAGCTGCAGTTGCCAATATATATACGTGTGTGTGTGTGTGTGTGTGGGTTTAATTTTAGATGCACATGCACAATATGTTGATTATGAAGCTCATTGACTTGTCTTGAGCATCAGAAGTGCTCTCAGCTTGTGAATATAAATGTTTGCATCTGTGGATTTTTCCCTGTTTGTGTGTGTGTGTGTGTCGATAATATAAACAAAAGTGGCGTCTGCGTCGCCTCTGCCTGCACGGCTCTGTAACGATCCTCAGGTTCTCTACTGTCTCTCTGCCACATATGATGAATTTCATAAAACCCACCCTCTGATGTTTGGGTTTTTGTTTCCTTACGAAACAAACTGATCTCTTTAAAGCTTGAGGAGAGAGAAAATTACCGTGTTTATGGAAATGCAGTCTCCGTTTTCTCTCTCAGTGGTTTCTCATTTCAGTTCTCCGGAGAGAGGGGGGACTCTTTTAAAAACTTGCATCTTTTCTCTCGCGCTGCTTGGCAGTCAGCTCCAAAGGGTGAAAATGGTGCTCTGTCGTTTGCTTTGTAATTATGAACCTCATCTATAATATATGAAGTAAATATAACCTGTAGGAGAGCTCCGTGTGTGAATGCATCCTCTGATCCACAGCAGAGAGCCACAGCTAAGTGGCAAGTCAGAGAAACAAATTGGTGCTTGCAAGACTTCCTCACCACACATGCACACATTCGCTGATATATATATAGCTAATTGGCCTTGCTCTTAGGCTCTCGAGTCCAGTGAACAAACGCTTAAGGGAGGGCAGGAGCTGAAGGACGGCTTGAAGGAAATATCAGCCTGTGCATCATACTACTACATACATGCATGCCTGCACACATGCAAATATGCACCAAATGTTTTATTCACATAACATCGTACCATGTGCACACATTTTTCTCCCCCTTTTATGAAAAAAAAGGCACCCACACGGATGAGCAAACATGCACAGTACACACAAACGTAGCCTGAACCCTTCCCCAAATATCTCCAACCCTGGCTTCCTGCCACACTGAGGCAAAAATATCCTTCAGAAAAGGCCTCTACCTGCCCACTCGCAAACATACAAGCGGCAAAGTATGCTAAACTTAGTCCTCTGTTTTTCCGTTGACTCATCTTTATGTAATATTGATTTTATTGTGCGTGAGTGTGTGTTTTGTGGGAGAAGAAGAGATGCTACATTTCTGATCGTGTTTCCTTGAAATATTTAAGATTTTTAATTGAAAGAAAAAAATAAATGTATATGTCAAGTGTCTTGTGTCAGCTACCACAGCAGCTTCACAGGTGTAATGTGAAATATACTGACTGACTAACATCATGTTTATGATGTTTTTTGTTGTTTTTTCTTTACCTGCAGCCGTGAGGTCCTTCAGGAGGTTTTGGACACAGACCTGAGCAACGAAGCTTTCCCTTTCTCTACACACAAAGTTGTCAATGCAGCAGGGCATCAGGTGATAACACATGCATGAGGTGCACACACACACACACACACACTCTGTGCCTCGACTCATGTCTGCAGTACTGAGTGTGTTACATTTGTTACATTTGTCAACTTGAAAATAACATTTAGTGCAAGTAAAACAAAAAATGCAGGTAATTTAGGTTAAATCTCTATGCAAATCACTGCTGATGAGAGAAGCTGGTTTATTACTTTAAAGGTTTAGTCAACAGAGATAATAGACTCCAAGTGTGTGTGCATGTGTGTGTGTGTGAGGGACAGATGGCATGTCTTAAGGCGTCCTTGGGACTCGCTTAGATATCAGGTCTGTCCACATGTTTTGTTTTTCTCTTCCTTCTTTCTGCTGCCTTCCTCTTCCTCCCTCTTCCCTGAAGTCAAGGTTTATGGCGCTCTTGTTTGCAAACGCTGAGGGAATCTTACATTTATACCAAGCTGTGTTTTGTCATTCAGTTTTCCAATAATGCTTTGGGTAGCGGAGCCTCAGCCTCTCAGGTTGACCTCTACAGTGTTCCTGGCCTCGGATCAAGAGGAGCATGTTTCACTGGCACACGCAGCGACACATATGTCCACACACACACACACACACACACACACACACACACACACACACACACATTTATGCACACATACACACTCGCACAGCCCCTCTGTCTAAGTTGCTTTTGCATGAATTATGCAACGCTCTGGTGATTGCAGTCAGCATCTTCTCACAGCTCTACAGACGTGTTTGTGTGTGTATGTGTGTGTATATGTGTGTGTGTGTGTGTGTGTGTGTGCGCGATGCTTGTGCTGTGTTCCAGCTGGTTGCCGGCCTTGTCTGGGTGACATTTTAATGGCTGCACTGCTGCGAGAACAGAGTTCTCTCTCTGCCCTCTGCTCCCCTCAAAGCTCATTAGACTCTTTTCCCCCTCTCTCTTCCTGACTCGTCGGTGGGAGCGAGTGTGCTGGCATGCGTGTTGGGTCGCGTGAATTCCATGTTTATATGCATTTTTGTACTCATGTCTTCACAGTGCTCGCCTGTGTTTGATGTCTGTCTGGTGAACGTGGGAGTGGATGCGCATGAGGCATGCATGTGTTTCGGTGTGTTTGAGCTCGTCGCCTGTGTATCTGGTGGAGTGTGTTGTGCATAAGCGCAGGCCTACATGTACTGTCATCCCTAGAGTTTCATGGTGTACATATGGGGCCCAGGGTGATCCCTGGCTGGCCAGATGGCCTGGCTGTCACAGCACCCACTGGGGAGGCTGTTGGAGAGAGTTTTCTCTCCTCATTTTTCACTCCCTTCCATATATTTTCGCTTGCTTACTTTCCTTTTCCTTTAGCTTTCCCTCCTCTTTAACATACTGTACATGTTTAGACACATTTAAAAGTCTGTTATTTGTCAGGGTTTTTCTTTTATTGTTTCTATTGGTACTACGATATACTGACAGATACAGAAAAAAAATCTAAATTCAACAAGAATCATTTCTTAGTTTGATGGAATCAAAAGAACATAAAGTAGATCCATGTAAACCCCTGTAGCTGTTGTTGGAAGCTGCATAAGCATAATGAATGCTTCTCATTAATATGGTTGACACATGCACACATTGTCTTTATTGCCACATTAAAATGAGGCTGTAGCACGCACTGTGTGTGAACACAAATGGAAGACACACTGTGCAGTCTCATGGATTGACACAGCAAGATAAACAAATTCTAGTTATTTATAATTGTTCCGCAGGTGATGAGCAGTTCACCTCAGCAGCTACAGAGGTTTCAAGGGGACTACTTTCTGTGTTTACTTGCAGTTGGAAAAGCTTGTTTTTAAGAGGATACTGTATCTGTTAAATTCTTAATTTCTCTCTAAGGTTTTTTTTTCTTCTGTCATTCTTCTATATTTCACCTCTTTTCCACCTCTCACACCTCTTCTCTGCCTACCTTTGTGCCATTGTGTCTTTATTCTGTTTTCTCTCACCTCATTCCCCTCTTAATCTCCTTTTATTCATTTCCACATCTTAACCTCAGGATGTGTTTTTTAATGTCTTCCGGGACAAAATCCATTTCTGAAGGGAAATAACAGCCTCCCTGTTTCACTCTTTGTGCATCCTATCTCATCCTGGCATCTATTATAATTTAGTTCCTCTCTGCTGTTTTCTGTATTTGTCTGTAATTCCATATGTGAGTGAACAGAAGCACAGGCAGCTCACTCCTCAGCGTCCCTCTCTCCATCCCTCTAAGCTCTCCTCTCTCTTATCCCCGCTGTGGACCAGGTGCGAGCGATGCGTCTGTCGTTCGTCGGAGAGCTCGGCTGGGAGCTGCACATTCCCAAAGACTCTTGCCTTCCAGTCTACCATGCTGTCATGGCTGCGGGCGCAAAGCACGGCATCATCAACTCAGGCTACAGGGCCATCGACTCATTAAGCATAGAGAAAGGTAACGAAGAGGTCATGGATAACTTAGCCTAGCACACAAAAACAGGTCAGGTAGAGAATATAAAAATATGAAGCAGCTGGCTCTGTTCCTGTGCATCGTTACTGGTCCAAAAGTATCGATTAGTGCAGCTTTAACTTTGCTTCGAGCCTTTCTTGCGGCGCTATTTATAGCTAATATGTTTTCTCATTCTTATCCTCTCCTGTTCAGGATACAGGCATTGGCACGCTGACCTTCGCCCAGATGACACACCCCTGGAGGCGGGCCTGGCCTTCACCTGCAAACTGAAGAGTTCGATTCCGTTCCTGGGCCGTGATAGGCTAGAAAAACAGAAGGAGGAGGGGCTGAAGAGGCGCATCGTCTGCTTCACCATCGATGAGTCAGTATGAAGCCTGAGATTGTGTTTATGTTGGTCGGAAAGAAATGAACTGAATGGACCAAACTTCTTTAGAACAACAAAAAAAAATAACATTGTAGAAAATTGTTGTAGAAACACAGTAAAGCTTTCTGTAATGTGACAACTAAAACATTTCCAAACATGACTTCAAATAATTTAGAGAATATTTTTACTCTAAGAACCAAAACTTTATATTAATGCATTTAATATGATACTGATTAAAAAGGCTTTTTTTTTTTTGGATTGGATCGTCGTTTGATGGCTATACTGTGTGACAGGATGGGAAAGCAGGGATCTCATTACATTTTCCTACTGATATTTTATCAAAGTTTTTCTCATCAAATAAAGTTGGAAAAAAAAGGACATTAAAAAAAAGCCAAAAAAACTTCAAAAACATTTCTTTAATAAATTAAAAAATGACTAGAGTCGAGTCCTTGCCAAATGTTTCAAATGGTTTATGCGGTTTTTAGACAAAAATCAAAGATGTAATTTCAGCAGCTCGGAGTTTAACCTTAAGCTGAAGGGTTAAATCTTCAAATGAGCTCTGCAAAATGTGTGTGCATCAAACTCCAAAATGCATGATGCTCAAATTAAAAATAAGTGTTTTTCTCTATTCCTGATCATTAAAAATGTAGAGATGAAAGCACAAAACAGCCAAGATTTGCTTTGATAAAAACACTATAACCATCTCTGTCACATTTAAAAGAACAAATTCTTCATATTGTGTTTTGACCTGACAGCTGTAATTAGAGTGAATGTGTGTGGCTGTGTATGTATTTGTGTTTAATCTTTTGGGCTCAGAAACAAGTCTGCCATATTGGAATGTGTTTTTTTCAGTTTACAGACTTTAGCACATGTCTCTGCGCACGATAGCATATTTACTTGAATATGTTCTGGGCTCAAAACCAACTTGAATTAAGAAAGTTCATTTTGTGAGTGTGTGAAATTAACAGGGCACATGTGGTGTCTGTGTTTATGTAATTTAATCATCCTCTTTCTCTGTCTTTATCTCTCACTTCTTGTCTTCCAGGAAAGTGCCGATGTTCGGTCTGGAGGCCATTTTCCGTAATGGTGTTCCTGTTGGTCACCTGCGACGAGCTGACTATGGCTTCTTCATTGACAAAACTATTGGTTATGGATACATCCGCAACCCAGATGGAGGAGTGGTAAAGACTTTCATCACACAGCATCCACACATTTTCCTACACACCCTTTCCTTTTGCCTGGGTCAGACTTTTGTATCTGCCCAACTCCACCAAGTTCATTTGAAGGATTCCACAGAGTCTGGCACTGCATCATGTAACAACGGTTTCTTGTCTCAAAAACGTACAAGTGACCACTGATTAGCCAATCAAATAAGAAAATTATGACTTTTTCTATAATATAAGAAAACTTGTTTTTAAAATTTGTAAATATGTGGTGAACTGCCTCCATGTTAAAAAAGGGACCAGCTAATTCGAGCACCACGTGATTCACAGCACATCATCTACCA
>JAUZTA010000014.1:9345354-9357655 GCA_034780835.1 Ctenochaetus striatus | reverse complement strand
CGATATTTTATTTTAATAATGACCGGTTCAAATCAGCCCATATTTCACCAGTCGATCTGTGTAACATTACGTTTTTTACTTATTTCATTAATTTTTAAACATTTTTTTTTAATCTTATGTCATCCTTACCTTATAGAGTTGAGATGTGTTACCTTTAGGAGAACTGACTAGAATTTAACAGAAGATCGAGGGAAAAAAATCAACTGAGTCACGTGGTCAATGTTGTTTACCACGTGCTCTGCCTGTCGCCTCTTAAAATGACGCAACCACGCTCCAAGATACTTGAAACAGCCACTGCTTGTTGTTGTTGTATCCAACGTAGTTATCTACCGGGACTAGACTCTCCTTCGTGCTTCATCCTGGTCATCCTTTTGGCTCTGCTTACTTGTGACAGCGGCATTTAGATTAAACATAACTCTTGCAGACTGCAACACTGTTACTAATTCCTCTAACCCAGCTAGCATTAGCTAGCAGGTCCCATATACGAGCTAGCCAGGGAGTTGCTTAGCAGTGATGGAGTGGCTGGGCAACGGAGCTTCAGTTCACCCCGGTGAAGAGTCTAACAGTGACCCAGCTTCCACACCCAGGGCCTTCAGTGACACCAGTCGTCACCAGCAGGTAATTGGCTAATGTTAGCGGTGGGTGTGTTGGCGAAAGACGAATACGTTACTTTGTATCAGAGAGATAACGAAACACAATTAAAAGCATGCTAACTAGCTAATCTGGGTTGAGGATAAGTAATGTGATTCTATGCCAAGTTTGAATTTTTGGCAGCCAGTGTTTTTTTCATTATTTTTACGTTTTTTTATGATTTCGTTGCCAAGTTTATACATTTGTATCACCCCATGAGTTAGCCTTGAGACATCAACTGCAATTCGCACAACTCTCACGGTTCAAAACATCCGAGTCCAGGGCAGGCTGCATGCTTGAGGGAATGCTAGCCTAAAGCTAATTTAGAGTTGCGCAATCGAGCTAAGCCATTTTTCCTATAACGGGAGCCTATAAGGTTTCGTTAAACTCAATACACACACAGTGTAGTCATCCTGTCAGGGCGTTGCTGATATCATCGTCAGGAAAAGAGCATTTCGCATGTGGAACAAGTGAGAGCAGAGACCACAACAGGAGCACCAGCAGCTCTCTTTCCTTTTCCCCCGAGTCCTCGATATTCTCAGACACTGACAGCTGTGTGTGTTATCTGTAATTGACTAGAAAAGGCATTTAGCTGTTTGGACAGTCATGTAGCTATGGATGGAAACAAGCTATAATTTATTTTTAGCTCTCTTGTCGCACCCTCTACCAAATACAGCATGGTTTTGAAAGCCTAAAGGCCTTATGGTCCACTTTTAGTTTGGGATTCAGACTTAGCAGGCAGTTCTGTATCTGTCAGTGTCCTAGAGGAGTTCATTGTGAACATGATCTTCCCTTGTGAGCACCTTTGCATGTTCTGTCTCCGCTGGATTTGTTTGAATTCATTAGAAAAACACTACAACAAAATTCTGATATATGTAAATATGTGTAACATGCAAATATAACTCAGTGGCACCCGTAAAAGTCTTTTAAGACAGGAATTCTTTTGTTTTCTGCTCTCAGTTGTACAAAACACAATAACTCTAGATCAAAGTATTGTCAGTCTGTATCTAAAAAAGAAGGATTTACTGTAAATTTTACTTTAGTTACGGATAAGTAATTTTTTCCTCATGTTTTAATTAATATTTCTTCCATTACCCAGTCACCATCATCGCACCTTTGTGAATGCGCCATGTTGTCTCTGTGTCAGAGCCAGCAGCGCTGTGTCAAGGCCTCTGTCATCTCCAGCTGGAGACTGGCTGAAGCCCAGGATCAGCTCTGTTCTCTGGGGGTCCACAACTCAGAGTCCCTGGAGCAGGAACGTGCTCGTACTTTGGCCTGCCCCACAGAACTGACACACACTGAGGACGAGTGGCGCCGCAAGGAGAGCATGCTGGGAGGTCAGGAGCCCAGCCGCAGTCCTGTGCTTGGAGCTGTCGGAAGTTGGGATGTTTTTGATAAAGTAAGTCTGCAAACTATTTTAATAGTCTATAATCTCTGTTAAGAAACACAAAGCTGACATGGAAAAAATAAAAGCAAACAAAATCAGAACAGAAACATGGATCTCAGTTATATTATGTTGATTTCTGCTAACATTTCATACACTTATTTGACTGAGTATCCCTATTTTCTAATGAGCATGTTGCATTGTCATGTACAAATAGTTAAAGTTAATGTCTTCTCTCTCCAGAGTATCATCAATGTCCAGAATCAACCAGTGGAAAGGGATCAAGACAAGTGCAAGACATTTCTCCAGAAGTATGAGCAAAAGATCAGACATTTTGGTGAGTGAGATGTCAAACTTTGAGTATCAAGAATAGTCTCACTTTAAGAATCTTTAGATAAAATAAAACTGGCTGTGTTTATGTCTTTTTCAGTTAAATCAGCTTTAATTCAGCTATTGGGCTTGTGGCTGGAAGGGTGTTGCAGATTTAGGGAGATATTATCACTGAGTAATCATTTTTGTATTTGAATGATCTATTTTTATTCTGTTATTATTATTATGACATACTACAAGGGTAGAAGGGGGCAGGTCACATGCAGCTTTCAGCAAGCCCCTGGCCCTTATCAGTTATGTCAGTTATATGTTTAAATAAGTTAATTATAGGTGGTTTAACCTAATTATTAGCAAATTACATGTAAATGCCTGTTAAATAATTGCAGGAAATTCCAACAAATATGCATGTTAACTATGCTTCCACAGGTTATACATGTCTTAGTGTGGAAGCAGAGGTGCTATATACTTAAATATATAACCATAAAAGAGGCTCTTCCAACTAGTTGGAATAATCAGTAACTTTACATAAGGTTTTTTAGTTATAGCTGAGGGGTATAAAAGTTATCTTCATCAGCTAAGTGCCTAATGATACGAATCTCATTTTCTTGTGTGCTGTAAATATTTCTAAAATTGATAAAATTAACAGACTGCATTAACAAGCACACTAGTATATGGTTATGATCAGGTTTTTGGAGTATTTGGGTTTTGTTTTGTGCATTTTTCACCATTTCAGGCAGTGTTTTTGTTAATGAAGCTTACATCTCCACAGTCAAAATGTCTGATGAAAATAATTTCTTTTAAGCACAATTAAAATTGTATCAAAATGGGCTAGAATGAAACTTTTCCACAACCTTTGGAATGGCTGAGTCCATTGCTACATGGTGTTCTAGGTGGTTTTGTCATTTGCTATTGCTAAGTTAATGGTTTGTGCTGAATAACAAGTGAAAGCCATTGTACAGCGACACTTTCAGTGAGGTAAAGAGGCCAGCATTTACAGAGAGAGAAAGCCTGGATAAACAGCAAGTGGAGCTCCACTTTTTAGATCCAAGAAATAAAAACATTTAGAGAAAACCTTTTGAGCTTTCCATCCACCTGTTTACAGCTCCAGATCAGAGCAGAATCTGGTATTACTGCTGATGTTTGTTTCTCTGGAAGGTCCAGCTCTGCCTGCTGGGCTCTCTACAAAGCTCCACGATGCACAGCATCTGTCTGTGTTCCCTCTTAAATATTTTCACATCTAACTCAAACTTAATTATGGTATATTTTTATTAGAGATAGACCGATATGTTTTTTTCAGGGCCGATACCGATACCAATTATTTGTAGTCAAGGAGGCCGATAACTGATATTTAAAGCCGATATTCATATCTGCTCTTCGGAGCTTCTCCACTCGGCAAAACTTTTTCTCCTCTCTGCCCTGTGTGAGAGCACTTTCACTGCCGATTGGCTGTTACCCGTGCTGTGGCTCTGCTTGTAACCAATCAAATGGTGCTGTGGGTGGGACAGTGCTGGAGACAGAGTGGTGAATTGAACTCTTATCGGTCGTTGGATTTTTAAAAAAAGGCAGATGCTGATATGCGTCAAAATGACGAATATCTGCGCTGATAATCGGCCTGGCCGATAATCGGTCTATCTCTAATTTTTATCACTTTGATTTAGTTTGAGGTTTTTGAGTTGGTGATCATCAGTAGACAGTAGAGCAGTTACCTAAGAACAGCTAATATTTGATAGGACATTTCTCCCATTTTTCTGTGACATTTATCTCTTCCAGGACACATGGACAGACACATCTCAATGAGTGACTTACATGAGTTTCAGGTTACTGGTCATTATCAAGTGTTAACAGTATCATAGTTATGTTATGCACATGTCGACATGAAAACCTGGATAAGGATATTTCCAAGTTTTTGAGAAATCTGGATATGCTAGCTGGAGTACTTCATAGAGGCCAGGATTAGGGGGCATGTTTACACCTTATCCTGGTTTTTGAACATATGGAACAGAGTTGTTAAGACACTACGAGATCAATACACACCTGCAGGCAGACAATGAGACACCTCAATGCTGCTATGAGCATGTGTACAGGATATAAAATAACAAAATTTATACCTTCCATGTAAAACATGTTATTCTGAATATCATAAAAAAGACTTAAAACTAGGATACACATGCAATAACATCCCATGAACCAATCACCATTTTTGGTCTGTTCTCCTTTGTAAAACGTGAACTGAGATGCTGGGTTTTTTTTTCTATTTTTCAGGCATGCTGCGGAGATGGGACGACAGCCAGCGGTTTCTCGCAGATACGCCACAGCTCATCTGTGAAGAAACTGCAAACTATTTAATTCTGTGGTGCATGAGACTACAGCAAGAAGGGGTAATGTAATGCCACTGATATCATTAATGACTCTGGCTTTCTGAAAACATCATGATTTGGTTTATAAGATGTAAAAAATGATTGCTAAATTGTGATTCTCTCTTGCTTTTTGGTCACGGGTACTGTAACAGCATTGATAGATGTGCATCAAGATTCGAGCCACTGCTAGCTTGAGCCGGTTTTTGCGAACAACAGCTCACCTGATGGCAGTGAGCTGAACTAAACATGCTACAGCCTGGCTGAGAATGAAATTATTATTTGATTAATTGCCCTCTCTTTTCGTAAGTATGATTAGTGCAGTTAACTTCTTTCAGCTCGTCAAACCAGAAGAGCAGTGCAAACATGGAGCCATGTGCCTGAGCATGTGCACTGACATTGAGCTGTCATGCGAAACACCAGGACACTGACACTGAGACATCTAAATTCAGCTATCATTGATTTAATAATATACACAATACAGTATTACTGTAAGATGTAAAGCATATGAAGTGAAAAGGCAAAATAATCAGTTTGCTTATGTTTGTTTTTTGGTAATCTACATGTGTGGCATAGAGACTAAACAGAATTTGTCTGCAAGCATAATAATTAAAAGCTGAAATGCTGACAATATTACCCTTGTACTGTTTTGATGGTGTGCTACTTTAGATGTACAATTGAGTGAGGCAGTGTGCCCCCCTTTATACACAGTAATATAATTGATCTTTTCCCTTCATCCATCAGTATCGGGTACTTTTTGATTATCTAAAATTGCCCAATGTATTCAGCTACTAGATATGTAAGCACTTTTTTATGGCAATTTTTCCAGAAGAAGAAGAAGAAGAAGAAATTGAGAAATTAAAAGAAAACTCAGGACTAACCTCTCTGAGAAAACAGCCTTACCTGTAAACACTCCATATACCAACAGTGCATATTGCAGTGCACTGTGCTAAATGCTAGAACTGTGTTGAGAAAAACTGCTTTTATGGTTTGTGTACAGCTTAAGATATGAAACGGGCACAAAATGAGTTTTCTGTGTTTGTGTCCTGCAGAAAGAAGCACTGATGGAGCAGGTGGCACACCAAGCTGTAGTCATGCAGTTCATCCTGGAAATGGCCTCGAACTCTCAGCAGGATCCTCGAGGCTGCTTCAGACAGTTCTTCCACAAAGCCAAAGTAAGACACACACATCCAATTAGTGTTGTATGTGACCGTGCTGCACCAACCCGTTCCACCCTGCAGTGCATGTTAATACGGTGCACTGTTTTGTCTTCTGTGCCACATTTCCTAATGTAGTTGCCTCTGTTGCTGTGTAGGATGGACAAGACATCTACTTAGAAGTCTTCTGTTCAGAGCTTGAGGCCTTCAAACACAGAGTGAAAGAATATGCAGTTAATTATAGAGGCGATACCGTCAACAACGCTGAACACAACACTGGCACAAACTGCAGACTCCAACCCAAAGAAGCCCTGGACTCCTTACAACCGGTAAGTGCTGTCCAGACCCATTAACTATTGCAGTTACCACACACAGCTTTAGGATGGCGCCATTGAGCTGTTTAATATTAGTCCTTAAGTATATAGAACTCACATGGGTCATCTTATAGTTGTAGCCTGGATTTTAATTTTAATTTAAGCGTCAGCAATAATTTTTAGGCTTTTAGAGATATCATTGCCACGAGATAGGCACAGCTTTTTTCACATTTGCTTATTCATGTTCAGTTTAAAGACACAAGTGTTTTACATTTATGGTGACATCACTACAAAGCACTAGGCAAGTATTCATGGAAATCCGGAAAACATGGAGTAAACCAGTAAGCCAGCAAGTTAACACTTGTGACCATGATGACTGCCAGACATGATGATCCACAAACCAGGACCTGTTGAACCCTCATGTTGCTGATGTCGTCAGAGATATTAGAGTAAATTATTTGCAGACCCCTTTTGTTGAGTTTTTCTAAGTGAAACCCCGAACAACTTCTTCCCTGCGGTAGATCCTGTTGATCCTCACTTTTATTTTTTATTTAAGAGTTTACCTCATCAGCGTCACCTTGATTTTTCTAAGTAAGACGACAACATGTTTAACAAGTTGGGACAGGGGCAACAAAAGAGTGGGAAAGGTGTGGAATGTTCCAAAAACACCTGTTTGGACTGGTCCAGGTTCATCAGTAACAGCTAATAGTGTCATGATTGAATTTGAGAGGAACAATCCTTGAAAGGCTCAATCACGAGCAGGGATGCAGAAAGATTCACCACCTTGTGAAGCACATGATTGTATAAAGGATAATACTACATGAGGGTGGGGAACGTTTTGTAAAGCTGTTGTCGGTAAACCCAGCTCAGTTGCAAATCATTAATTTCTTTTCATTTGTATTTTTTTTTTATCTGTTTTTATAAGACAAAAAACTGATTCTGGGCGACTAGATTTCATCAAACAAAAATATATTAACCATGTATTAAATGTTTAATTAACTCAATATTTAGTTTGTATGCATGTCTGCATATACTCCAAGTCTTTCATCGTCCTCCCTGTAATTATTGATACAGCTACTCAGGTAAAGTCCCACTCTAGGAGATCATTATTTGGCATTATTATGTTTCTTGTATACATTAGTGGATTTTTATCAGCTCTGCTGGAGTGACCAAATGGTCACTCTGTGGAGTTCTACGCTGTCAGTCTCATACTCAGTAAAAGCCTTTATTGTATATGACATTGTAAGCGATAACAAAAATGGAAGAGATTTTTGTTTGAGACAAGTATTTAAGTATTCAGTGTGCTAGTTGCCAAATGGTTTCTCTGGTAAACTTAGTCTTTGTAGTTTGAAAGTCTTTTGTAGGTGACAGAGAATGAGGCCCCCTCTCCCCTGTTGGCCTCACATCCTGACTCACTGCCAAACGTCTACTCAGTGAGGAGAGAACAACCTCCTCCTCTTCCCTCAGAGAAAAGATGGCTACCCAGGAATGCAATCCAGCCTGTTCAAACCAAAACTTCTCCTGATCCAAGCTTTTGGATTTATGCCGTTTTCTCTCGTGGCAACTCTTATCCTGAGTTTATTTTTGTAGTAATTCTCTGAAGAGTGATTCAAGGAGCATGTGCACAGGAGAAGCTGTTCTTTGTCCATGAGGACATGTAAATTCTCAATGAAAATGTCAGTTTCAGCTCAGGTCGGTGCATTAACTGTGTGAGTGGGGGAGTGCAGTTACATAACTGATATAATCCTCTAACTAGGCAACAGTAGCTTAATCCTCCAGAGCTTCTCTCCAGCTCCATTTCAACCTATTTTTGATTTGATTTCTGCATGACGATACTTTTCTCTGAATAATTTTTGATTGTCCTCCTGTCTTTCTCTACCTCCACCAGGTGGCAGAGTATCCAACAAAGCGCTGTTTAGAGGCTGGATTGTGGACAGGCACAGGAAGGTGGACAAAAGATGATACTACAGAATCGGACGATATTCGCATGATGGAGACTTCCTAGAGATTTTATGATAAGCCCCTGCTTTTCTTCCATCTCCATCGTCTCCCCTTTTAAAGACCTGAGTTTTAAGCCCCCTTTAAAAAGGCAGACCTGGCTGAAAACACCAGCGCGGAAAGGAAATAAACAGAGAAATGATTTGTCTTTTGCGCTGCAATGTTCATTGGTGAAACTGCAGGAAATAATGTTTCGCTGATGACAATCATTTCTCAGTGTTGTCGATATTAAGTCGCTGCGGCTAGCCCCTGGCATATTGGTTTTCTGCGGTGTCCCTTGCAGCTGAATGCATGTGTTGTGCCAAATACGCTGTTTTACAGATGGAGTTCTTGCTTTCTTTCAAGCTGGTTACCCTGCAGAAGAGATACATTTTAAAGTAAAAGCAAAACAAACCAACAATTTGACAAATAAATCCAGACAACACAAAGAATACTAAACCAATTAAGACGATGAGCAAAAATCAGTTAGATATCACATTCGATGCCTGAAAGTAGGACTCACTCCGTACATATTGTGTGTTTGTATGTAAAATATTGTTCAAAGACTAAAAAGTCTGCTATTCTGTGCTTGACATTTATTAAGGCATAGTGTCTTATGGTAAAATTAAAAACTGATCATGTCTACAGGTCAGGTACAGAGTAACTTTTCAGAAGATGTGATTTGTAGACTAATTTGATTTCAATCATGAGAAACTATTTGATTATGTTTGACACATGTAAGTTAAATTTGAATGCAGTTCGCCTGAGTGCAAGGCTGTGCTCTTATGTCTGTAATGAAAGACAAATCTTTCAACCTGAGAGTTTCTGACTTGTCCATTTCTTGACAGCTGGCTAAACTTTTTAAATAGTTGGTAAAGACAGGCCTGACCTCCCTTTTTTATTACTTTTAACTGATCTACAAAAGCTGTAAAAAACTAGCTGTATGCTAATGAGCAAAGAGTAGTTACAGAGAGCAGGAGTGCTCCAGATATGTTTTTTTTTTCACATGTGTTATTCTCCAGCATTTAAGTTGTCATGGCTAGAAATAAATGACAGTCTAGGAGTAAAAAGCTTAAGGGTTACATTTCACCCTGCAGGCTTTGGCTCTCAGACAGCTTTCAGACTTTCAGCTGATCTGCATGTGAGCAGTCTGACAGGTCTCTCATTGGCTCATTTTTCAGTAGAGCATAAATAATGCAGTTTGTGTGGGTGTCAGGTCTGTTAGCTGACTCACAGTTGTCTGAAATGAACAAATAAGACACAGGTTTCATGAAAGTAGCATATAATGTAAATTCTTGTCTTTACCTAAATGTTGCCATTCTTTGTCGTACCTGAAGGGCCATGAAGATTCTTACTGCTTGAAGTATGGCAAGGTCAAGGTAAATGCAAATTCAGAGATGGGACGAATATCATCTTCTTCAAACCCTTCAGATGTCATTCATTTCTTGAAAGGCTTGATGAGAGTGCTTTTAAAGTTTTAGGATTCTTGTTAAAGTATTCCTAGTGTTGTCTGGAGATGTACAAAAGAAAATCAATGTGGGCAAGTAACTAGACTACCTCTTTTACATTTGCCTTTAACATGTGTCTTTGATGTTTAGATTTTATCCAGTGTTGACATCAAACACACAGTTTACCCAATATCTGTAATGCATACAATGAGTCATATCAACAAATCACTAGAAAATTAATACACACAGCCAGATGACAACAACAGATGACGGCAATAAATTGATATGCACTTGGCTCCATAAACTCCTAATGTCCTGTGACAGAAATAAATCAGCCTTTCTGAACAATAGTCACTTGTGTATTTAAGTGACTTGGCATAAGACAAGGCAAAGCCGAATAATGAGCTGAAGAAATAGTGCATGCTTTCAGTATGTGACAATGTAATAACTCAGTGTTATACACGACAAAGCACACAGCTCTTAATGCAAACAGGCGTCTTAAAAAGGTAAGTCCGCCTAAATTTCATAGGATATTTGAGACGATGTTAGTGTTGATTGTAAATGTGAATTATCCATATTAAGGTATCATCTGGATGTAAAAGTCATGGTAAAGTAAGGTGTGAAGAGGGCACTTGGTTTGTCAGTTTTGTTGATTATTATTCTGTTACAGTTTCTTTTATGAGACATTCATATAATCAGAACATTAAATTTTAACTGGCACACGGCTGATAGTTTAAATCAGTTCATCGTTCAGCACAAGAATTATACAAGGCCTACATGGTCTTGTTCCCATTCAATGATGAGCCGCAGTTGAACTAGCTTACATTGTTTTCACCAGCTTGCCATCTGTACCCAGCGTCTGAAACCCAGTCACAACCGCCCATTTCCTAACACTAACAGTGTGCTGTGCAGACTGTTGTTGGAGGTGTGTTTTGGTTGATTCTGGGATCTTCACCTAAGAGGGAGTCAAAAATCAGTGATATTCAGGCGAAGGGGGAAAAGGGCTGAATTCTCCACAAAGACTTTTACTATAAATACGTGTGCAGAAGAGAACTCTCTGCACCTGAATGTGATCTGCACTTTATAATTCTCTTTTCAAAACAGAAACTGTTTTAAAAAGAGACCAAGGTGGAATGATTGAACCACTTGACTTTATAATTCTTCCCAGTCAGTTATTTTATTTTACATGCAGGCTTGGGCTGAGCTTGTGTTTTGAATTGTGTGACATTTTACTTTTGTTTTACTTCTTTTGTTTGCTGCCTTTTTGTCTCTTTTTTGTGTTAAAGGTTTGTGCCAGATCTATTAGGACTCAAATTAAATGTCCCATTGATAGTAATATTCTTTATTTAAGGTAACAGTCAGGATCAGTGTGAAAATCTGCTGAGCAACAGGTTCAGTAAGACTTGAACTGCAGACTGTGGAATTAAAGATATATGATGCATAAAGTACAGTATGTGTGTTTATGACTTAAAGCTACTGTGTGATGGGTTGTTAATTCTGCAGCACACCTGGTGTCATCCCACTATTCACTACTTCAGAGTAAGGTCTTCAATACTGAACACACAGTGTTAATGTGGGACAGTTCATGTTATCTGTATCATAAAATCTGTAAAATTTAACAAAGCAGTTTTAAGTGATGAAGCTGAGACAATGTGCTGTAGTAGTCTGAAAGATGTTTAATTTTTTTCTTTTTTTTGTCCACAGTGATTAGTCAACTATGCAATATCATTGTATTGCTCAAGCTGTGCAATACCTTGGGCCTGCAGTGTCCTTGGTATCTTTACTTCCTAAATTACATGAAGATTATCACAACATTTGCAAATAAACAAAACTCACATAAATGAGCTTTAGGAACAGTATGAGTGCCACTTTGTCATCCACTGTAGGCTACTGTTCGATTTGGCTTTTTCTTGCTTTTTGAAACTTAAATATAAATTCATTGCTAAATCTTTGCGTCTCGTTGTCAACATCTAGAATTCTTTGTAGGCCGGCAGTAATTGCACAGTGGGACCCTCTTGTGAGTTAAAAAAAAATGGTGCCATTATTACAGCCCAACATGGTAAGTAACTGCAAAGTTACTGATTTTACATATAAGTTTACTTGTCTTGGGGAGCAACTTACTACTGCGTTTAGCTGTAGTTAAAACATACTGAGTGGGGAAAATCCCACCCCCCAACCCCCCTAATATTTACATGTCTACAATGTCCTCCCTAATATAGTTATAAAAGAAATATTAATTCAAAACTTGTGATACTATAACAGGCAACAATGCAGCACCCTCTGAAATAATCATTATCAAATGTTATCTTAATTGATTGCCATTATTATAACTACTGGTGCTGGTGTTGGGTGGTTGTGCAGTTCTGCATGTGATTTGTCTAAGTTGTGCTCCTGTACTTTTATAGGAAGCTGTTGCTTGACTGCTGTGGGTGGGTACATTCAATGTCAAACAATGCACTGTCTCTTTGTTTTATTACTTTTAAATGTATTAAAAACAATATTAGTATGTTTTATGTGTTACATTGGCTATATCGCTGATTTGCAAAAACTACATGGAATTTATTAAAACAAAACAAATTCATCCAGTGTGTAACCACATTTCACAAAAGGTGTATTCTTAAGCCCCCTAAAACATCAAACCCTAACTTTATTGACTTTGCACAAAGTTTGTCACTAAATAGATGTATTCATATTTTTCTAGTGAAGG
>JAUZTA010000014.1:9177817-9195010 GCA_034780835.1 Ctenochaetus striatus | reverse complement strand
GGAGTTCTGGATAAGAAAAAGCTCATAAAAATCATTTCGCAAAGTATGACAGATGACTCATTTTGTCATTGAGGTACGACGGCTTGTCAGAGGACGCCAAACAAGTGTGAATCACCTTTCAGACAAACAATAAATACAAGAAATGTATAAGAAACCCTGGCTTCTTGTGCTCGGTGGTCGTCTGTGCCCGTCTTATCTTATGCATGTTTAGTGATCGCCGGTGATGAAACGGGTCAGACTCTCCCCTCCAGCAGCTCCGAGAAGCAGCGAGCAACTGAGAGCGAGGGGAGCGTGAGGGGGGGGATCACCTCCAATTTACACACCAGAATTCTGCGACATTGAGTGAAAAAGCAAATGCTTTGATCTTCCATCAGGCAGAGAGGAGGGCTGTGCTGTGATTCAACTGAAGGGCACCGGACAAGCGTGTCCGCAGAGCTGTGGGGGTGTGAGAGATGGCATGGAAGATGAAAGGACTGTTGCTCTACAGACGGATGCAAATGAAATATTGTGTCTTTAGTAGTTTATTCAGGAGAGTCAACAGGTGCGGCTGTCTTTGTAGTGGACCTGCAGACACTCTGTTCAGTGGGTTGAGGCTGCTAAGTAATTGCTTTTAGTTCTTCAGATTCACCCGGACTCAACAAAAGGAGTCAGTTTGTGTTGAGCATGTAGTCATGCTAAAATCTATCATATTTTTTTAGATTTTAATGCAAAGCTCAGTGTCTTCACATTTGAGCAAAGCATATATCTTTACATCAAATCTGTCTCCCTCTTCATCTCTCCTCCTCACCCTTCATCAAATGAAATGGTATAACGCTTTGTCACAAATTTGCTGAAGGAGACAGATTTTGTGGATTACAGTCTGAAAAATGATTGAAGTTCCAGCAGTGTTATGTGATTGTTTGTCTAAGACTGTTTGCAGTCATGAATATTTATTCTTACTTTTACTGTTTTTTTGACAAAACAGTCTCCAGTTTTCTGAAACTCTTTCTTCATTCCAGTGGCTACCGAGCACATTTAAGTTGCTGATAGCTGCAATGGCCTGTTATGCATTTTTTGCATTGAACTTTGCTATGCACAGTATTTAACAGTTTTAAGATTTTTCTTTTTATTTGCTGATTTTTCTTTACAAAATTATATTTTTTCTATTTTTTTGTGTGATTTAATCTTAAAAAATAGGGGTTTTTTTGGATACACTGTAGGCCTTTTTCATAGGTAAAATTGACATTTCACAGTAGGAAAATCCTTGGTGTCCTTTTTTTTTTAAAAAAAAGTTGAATTCTTTTTCCATTCTTTGATTTTGGCTAAATTCCATTTAGCTGGGTCAGTTTCAGGGTCCCGGTGTTGCAGTTTGTCTGAACACTTAAAAAACAAAGAGTCAGTATTAAATGTTAGCAGCGAAAACTAATTTTCCTACTATGCAGGAGCTGTTGTTAATGATGTCTTTGTATCTCCAGTCTATTAATTTATTTAGCCTGCATTAAGGTTGTCACTAGGTGGTGGTGCAGGTTGGTGCAGTAGGTCAAAATGACATGAGCACAGGTGATAAATGTATTTATTAATTTAGCTGAACATGCATGGGTGATGAGGAAATCACATGGTGTTTCTGCAATGTAAGGTACACTTTGAAATCTTCATTGAATGGGAATCTCGACCAACAGTGAACTCCGCTGGACAAAATTCATTAGTTCCCTGAAGGGTGTCAAAAAAAGATCTTATCCTGTACCTGGCCAAATGGCTAGCAGTTGTCAAGATAGTCCCTGCATACTATGACAAGTAAAAAAGTTTTTAAAAAAGGCCTATTATTTATTTTTTTAAAAAGTGAAAAACAGACAAGTGCTGTGTGTGTGAATTAGTTTCATCACTCAGTGCTGTGTGTGGTTGGAGTAGTTGCGATGAGTCACTGACATTTTAGTCAGCTGCCCAATCAAATGTGTTGTTCTCACATGACTCATATTTTACCACACTTTTACAATTGCAATTAACATTCCCAAGTCTCTTTGGCTCTTTAACACATGCGACAAGCCTCTCAACAGGCTCTCATCACCCTAGCTATGCATCCACGTTTGTGTACGCTCCTCTGTGTGTGTGTGTGTGTGTGTGTGTGTGTATAAGAACCCAATTCAATTAGCCCATCTGAGAGGTGGATTCGATTAAGGAGCATTAAGTGTGAGGAATTTCTTTGCTTGGCAGACCATTGTTTACAGTGGAGAAACGCCCAGGGAGAAATAAGCTCTGATGATATTCAGACCAATGGGAGCACTGCCAGGGGAGTGATGGCCTGTTTTCAGTCATGAGCCGCTTGTCCTCTAAAGATATATGATCACAGTGTTGAATAGCATCAGAATCCACTGGGAAAAGGCATGAGATGATTTGAAAGGGGGCAGTAATGGAATCGAATATTGCATGTGGCAGCATTATAGCGTACTGTGTGCCTCTCTGTGAGTACCTGCACCACACTTCTTTAATCTGTGAGTGTCCATGATCTTTTTTTAAATCAATTTATGTGTAAAAATTATAGATTAAATAGTAGGAAAATCAAAGCTCCCCGTCTTCCCAGTTTCCAGAGTCAAAGTTATGCTGGCATACTGTGATCTCTGTTGTCAAACTTGCCTCAGTCAGTCTCAGAGGCTGTACTCGGATCGGGTTCAGCTTTGTTTGCTGGAAGGTTCCACAGTGTAAATGCCAACACTCTTTCATTGCTCCTCCTCGTTCCAGCCATGCTGAGCAGTTAATACGTAGGGCTCCTAGCTGCAAGGCTAAGTGAGCTAACTGCAACTGCTAGCCACATCCAATTAAGGGTTAATTCGGTGATATCCCCCCCTCCCCATCTTACACATCAGATCTTTAATATAATGTATTTCCTCTTGGAAGAAGACAAATCCCAAAAGCTTTAGCTGATACTGGTTTGCTTTCAAGACACTTACCCAAATGTGTGCTGGCATTTTGCACCTGTCAGATTAAGTCAAACCATGAAAGTACTTTGATTGATGAGCACTGAAAACATAAGTGTAAAATGTACTAGAAAAAGTGGACATTTAGAGAAAAAAGTTGAAAAGGATGACAAAGTAAAACTTGAATCCATAATAAATAACGTTTTACTCTTGCTTTTGTAAGTGAGCACAAACTGGAAGAAACTAAGGAGAAAAGGCCTGTTTACACTTTTGTAATGTTTCCGTCTGTCAAGTATCGAGTTATACATTGTTCTGTCTGAATTTATAAAAAGTTGGAGTGCTGAGGTGTATCTCTCTGTTGTTGAGTATCCTTTTATGCCTCTGCAAAGTGGTTAGTGGAATTTGTGGCAGAATGTGTTCAAGGAGGGCTGGAGTGTATGTAATTGTGTCTGACTCATTCATCCTAAGCACAGTTAAGTATCCACTGAACTGTAGACCCAGACAAAGGTAAAACATGCCCATTATCACCCAGGTTTTTTACTGAACTCAGAATAGTAGTCATAACCAAAGATTAGAGCTTCCTTTGGACTTTGTACATGACCCTGCACCATGTAGCATCTTTGATGCCTCATATTATAATTGAAGACTATCCTCTCAAATGATGACAGCAAATGACCAAAAATGGTTCGTTCACAATAAAGTCCTGCAGCAACAATATTAGTATGACTGATGATGCCCCCTAACCTTGACAAAGTAGCACTTTCAACCCAAACCAAGTTGTTTGTCTAACCTGGTAAAAAACTCTAAGACGAAATATGATCTTTTCTAATCCTGACCAAAGTATTTTGGAGTGTAAATCTAACCAGACTTCAACCACATCATTGGAGCACCGTTAAACAGTTTGCTTCTCCTTCCAGAATTGTTTTGACTCAACTTATGCTGCCTTCCACAAAGAGGATGTCAGTATGGATGGGCAATATGACCCAAAAATATTGTAGTTGAGAGCACGAACAGTTTCCAAAAGTCCTGTTTGTCGTGCTGAGGGACAATTTGATGTTTGAGTTGGCGGCACAAAAGCAGCACATTCAACAGTGATGTCCTCAAATCTAATCTCATGTCAGACAAACAGCACAGGAGACACAGAGGTCGGACAACAGATTTTCTGAAATTGGTAACCTTTTGCATCAAAAACTGCCATTATTGAGTTTTTTATAGACTATGAATTTGTGGACTACACTGTCATTAGTACTGGTGTAAAAACTGACTCTTTGGTTGCCAGTTCCTGATTTCCATGAGCTCCTGAAGGTGCTACCAAGAGGCAGTTTCTAACTGTCTTACAGCAATAACAGTCCATCAGGTCTCTGCAGGTTAATATTCATACTGTAGTTAAATACATACTTTCTGACCAAATGAAAATCAATTAACTAACTTCTACTGAGAAAACAGATCTCACCTCAGAGTCCATTCGATCATAGCACTTGGTATTTATAGATGTTGCACCGTAAGCGTTTTCTTTCCATTTTCGACATTTGAACACTTTGTGATCCATAACAGCAGGACAAACTCCATCTGATAAAGTGATACAATCCAAAACTGCGGATCGGCTGCTTCATCATTTATCTTCAAAACAGCAGTTTTCCAAAGTCTATAACATCTGAATTTCAGCTTTTTAAGTCACTGTGGGCGAGAAGTCCCTGATGGGCTGAGAAAAATAGATATGTGAACATCTGCTGAGGAAGATCATGTGATATGATACATAGTTTAAATTGGTCCTCCAACCTAAATGGACTTGTGCTAGGAATGTCTCTTATGCTTTTTTCCAAGGTCATGAATGATTTGTGAACCTCATCAAAATACATTATGGTTTAAGATATATTCAGTGGGGGAAACACATGAAGCAGAATTCCACTTTGCCTTTAAAGATTTCACATTCGCAGTCAGTCTGCTGAAGCTCTCCATCGCTTTTAGCACGTCTGATCTGCTCCGACTGAGTCTGTGACACTGAACTTCAACCTGTGCCATCACTGTCGCTCCTGTTTGACATGTGTTTCACAGCATACACATCCTACATAATAGGCCTTTAGAATTCCCTTAAGAGGTTAACTGACACAAAGCATTTCAGGGTTGAGTTGGTTTTTTAAAGATGCATTCGTCCCGAGGAGGAAGCAGAGTCTGTTGTTAGTTTTACCTCTTTCTTCTTCATTGTCTCGGCCGTGCTCCCTCTGTCTGCCTTTGTTTCCTCAAGTTTACACCACCTTTCATTTTTAATATGCCCCCATTTTTCTCTCTACACTCCCGTTATTCTCGGCTCTAATCCCGTCTCCCTCTCCTCAGAAACTCCCCTCCCCAACTCGTTTCTTTTCCCAAACCCCTGTCACATGTCTGAGAGCATGCAGGACGAATTTCATATATCTGCCTTCCAAGCTTTTCCTCTTCTTCTTCTTCTTCTTCTTCTTCTTCTTCTTCTTCTTCTTTCTCCAGTTTCTCCTTACTTTATTTCTCACCTTCTCTCTGCCACCTCATGCACCTGGGTCCCCGATGGGTTGTGCTCTCATATCATACATGAAGTGGGTACAAAACAGCACGAAGAGGGAACACAGAAGGAGGGTTGGTTAAAAGGATGGATTGAGAGCTGTTTTTCTCTATCTGTTTCCAACTCACTTTCCTCTCATGTATAATGGATGATGCAAGTCTCTTGCACCATTGTTTGCTGATTCTAATCAGAGTGCGGCGGCCTGTTGAATAACAAAAGAGGAGGGTTAAAATGAAAACGTCTCAGAGCTTCACAGGGACACCTGCTGATCAGAGCGCACACTACATTTGTCACAACCGGCCTTAACGTGACTGGTGACTGGTTACTTGTTATATCACCACATTACAATACACACACACAGGCTTACACAAACAAACATTTCTTTTATTTTTTTCTGTTCTTTCTTCTTTTTTCCCCTTGGGTATATTATACAAAGACTGACTCACGCACAGATTCATACTCATAATCAAGTGCACGCACACACACAAATCTCAAAGGCCACCTGCATGCTTCCCTCTTGAGGTCCTGTCTTGTACAGTCAAATCTGATTTAAAAAATTTTGTTTTAGTTTGTTGTGCTTATAGGAAGCATGCTCTTTTATTTATTTGTGTTTAGTCAAACACACTGGCCCACAGCCCACAAGACCATAGATCATTTGTGCTCTACAAGGGCTTACTGGTGTATTTACCCTAATTCTGAACCTTGAGTACCCACCAAACTGGGTGGTGACCCCACCCAAGGGGAATATGGAGTAGGGGCCTTTATTTCTTTAAGTTCATACTTTTGATAGTTGTCTCATTGTTAGTGATTGCTAAAAGCTGTGAGCTGAGGGGGTGTGAACTTCTTGTTGCTTCTTAAAGGGGCAGAACAGGAAATGTTTGGGAAAATGGTCTTGAGCAGAAATATTACAAACAGGGTCATATTTAATTAATGCTGTAGTTCAGTGTGGATGTTGAATTTTTGTGTCTTTCTCGTTGAAGTTCAGATAAGCCTGAACACTGATGTGGTTGAGCTTTCAGACAGTATCTGTTACGGCTTTTGTGTTGGTAAAGAAAGAGGTTTCTAAGTGAAGGTCTTTAATAACTGATGTTGTAGTCCTTGAATTAGCATTGGTGGAGGACCTCGGAGTTTCCCGAAGAGAGCGCAAAAAATATGTTTTTACCTTCTAGTCAGGTAACATGGCAGATTTTGATGTGATTAAAGCAACTTGAATAAAAAAAGTTATTTAATTCTGTTTGCAGAGCCGTGTTTGATCAAACATATAGCATCAGAATGTCTCGTGACTCTGCTTTGACTTTCCGTTGCACAGCAAAGGACTAATTTGTGTTTCTAAGATGTGTGATTAATATTGATCTGCTTGTGAATGTGAGGTCATTCTCTCACTTCTTGGAGAATGGCGCATCTCTTTAAACATGTAAAGCTGCTTTGTTCACATAAGACATCTCTCGAGAGTCCCTGCTTTAGAGAGGAGAGGAGGAGTGAGACACGGGGGGGAGGGGGAGGAAGGGTGAGGAAGCAACACTACAGGACCAAGTTTCAATACAAAGCTTAGTGTAACAGAGAAGGAAAGATGGTGCATCACAGACATAAACGCAGGAGAACGGTCTGTTTTCACTGCATCCCTGCTCTTTCGGTGAGTAAGTGTATGTGGGTGAGTGAGTGTTTGTGTGTGTGCTGCTGTGTTGAACCGACTTTAATAATTGACAGAGCTACCAGGAAGGAGGTGTACGCCCACAGATTCCCCTGTATATCCCCTGTGTGTGGGAGCAGTCTCTTCCGACCAGAGTTACACTAGAAAAAGTTTCTGCCGGTGTTCTGTCAATATTTCCAACCGCATCATCATAGTGACGTTGGGGTTCAGTTTAGGGACACCACCATGTATTTGTATTGCAGTGGCATTTTACGACAAGGCAGAACAAATTAGGAGTTTGTGTCTTCATAACTAATGCTCCAATGATTTGCAAGCTTTTAAAAAGATAAAAAGAAAGCAAGTATTCAGCTCATAACGGATCCATTACTCTTCCAGATCATCAATGACTGACTGACTAAAACCTCAGTGACAAAGGTTAGTTTGCATATAGTTGGTATTCTCAAAAAAATAAGATTTGAAATGAGTAAAAAAGTTAAATTAACAAGTGTCCTAATAAGTGTTTTATTGCTGTAGATTGCTTCAGAGGCCCTTGGTCTTCTTCATGTGTCAGGTAGTTTATAATGCAGTGGGACTCTGTTGCTAAATAGCAGATAAAAGCTGGAAAAGCTGCTCTATAAAGTAAAAGTCTCGCAAAAAAAAGTATTGTTTCTCATAAAATACAAATAATCATAAGAACTATTGCCTCAAAAGTATAATCAAGTATAATAACTGATCATTGTGATCCTTGTTATAGGAATGAATTAACATTCGTCACTTACAGTATCAGTCACTCATGTTTTCTCCTTAATCGCCTCTCTTTCTTAATTACAGTCGAGAATCTTTGTTTCTAATTCTGCTGTGGTACATTTTCTCTCAGTTCGTTCTCAGATTAACATTGAAAGCACATCTTCACAGTTATCAGTTTCTCTTAGCTCACTTTACTTTCCCGTCACATACTGACTAGAGGAACATTAGGAAGTCAGTGTCAGTCATCTGTGAGACCTGAGGCCATTTTACTGTAAGCTGAAGCTGATTTTGAGGGTTTTTTCAGTGGGGGGAGTGGGGGGGGGAGTTGATATATGTGGTTGAATGAGTGTCTGTAGTGGATTTCTCTAGCTTTTTCTATTTCTGTGTGTGAGTTAGGCATCACATGCGGTACTGTGGTTACGGAGATCACTGCATCTATTTTAGGCACATCTCCCAGCTATCTTCCTCAGTTACTGTCAAGGTTAAGTATTTTTTTCTTGACACAAAAATAGAGTGTATACATCCACGCAGAAATTCTGAGTTCATACGAAACGAGAAAACAAACACACTTACGGCCTGCCAGCTGCAATTACATTCGACATGGCAAACTGAGGCCATACTGAGAAATTAAGTCAAACAATCCCTCATTCCATCTCCTCCGGCTGTCTCATACACTGTCTCTCTTTCAGTCTGAGGCTTCCTGAAGTGTGGAGATAAAAACAGCTGCATCTTAATCTCTGGGTGGCACAAGCCTACAAAGAAGGCAATTAGGTTTATAATTTACAATTCCCTTGCTCTTCTCTCTTCTCCAAACCTGTCATTTCCTCTCCTGTACCGCTCACCCTTCCTTTCCACCTGTGAATTAATGTCTTTATGTGTATCGTGTGTGTCTGTGTCCCAACAGAGCAGCGCGAGCATTTGGAGAGTACCTGTCCCACACACACCCTGAAAACCGAAACGGATCAGGTCAGCGTCCCTGCCATCCTGCCATTCATCCATCCCTCTGTCCTGCTCTGCGTGTCCCTCTGTGGCCTTTAGTCCCTCATCCAACTGCTTCATCTCATCCACTGTCGAAATGCCACGCTGCGATCATTAGTGCATCACTGAAACAGCTGATAACTATAGAAAGGCGATATTGTCGCTTGTGTCATCCTCAGCTTTTTCTTTTCTTCCACCTCTTTCTCTCTTTTCCGCGCTCTTTAGCAACCTGGTTGATTTTTTTCTTTTGTTTATTCTTTACTCACATTTGTCTTTTTTACCTTCATGCTAGCTCATCTTCTGTGTGAAACCTTGGTGGGTCCTGACCCAGAGTCGCCAAGTGACACAATCGGCGCAAACAACAACAACCACCTGCACCCTTGCTCCAACACCACTAAGGACTGTGAGGACAACCAGGAGTCCAACCAGGTGAAACCCCCTCTGGGCTTAGTCCAGCCACCGCCTCCTTCCATCACCATCTATACCAAGCCATCGCGGCTTTCTCTTGAGCGCAGCTTCTCAGCAGAGGAAGACCAGCTGAAGTGTGTCGAGTGCACCCTGCAGCCCGCCCGCGTGTACACCATCACCACCCAGCGCGGCATGCTGATGAGCAGCGGTCGGGGCAGCAAGGAGAGCCTAGAACTGGACATCCTGAAGGAGAAGTCTGGGAGTCGCGGAATGAGCTCCAGAGGTGGCTTCATTCAGCCCTCCGCTTGCCCTTCCTCCACCTCATCATCTCCAACCCAGTACCACCACGCCAGCAGCAGCCGTGGCAGCCATCATCACGGCAATCATCACCACAGCAACCATCACCATGGGAACCATCACGGCGTCTCGGGTACCGGTGCGCCCTCCGGCAGTGGAGGAAGTAGCGGGGCAAGCGGAAGCAGCTGTAGCAACCAGCAGCAACAGCAGCAGCAGCAGCAACAGTCTTCATCCGCTGCTGGATCCCACTCCCATCATGCATCACACCACAGCCACCACCATCACCTGTCTCAACCCCCACTGCAGACCTCCGTCAGCGCCCACAACATCCGCAGCTGGGGGGAGGGTGCAAAAGGGGAAGGGGAGTGCAGCGGGCTGGCCTGTGACTCGTGCAGCGGCGCCCCGTCGCGGAGCCAAGGCTCGCTGGACCTGGAGAGCGCATCCCGAGAGGCAGGCAAGCAGCACCGACGCCTAGAGCGGATGTGGAGTGTGGACCGGGTGACTGGGCTGGAGAGAGGTGAGAGGGCGGAGGACACAGAGGCAGGGAGAGGCGCTGAATTCCAAATGAGGGCGGGTGGGGGTTCGTTCCAACGGCCCTGTGGCTTGGATTGAAGGGTTTGGTATTGGACCAGAGATGAAATAGCATTCGACTAATTTCAAGCACTGATGAGGAAATACACAGTGAACTTGAGACCAGTAAGCTCTAGCAAATATTCAAATGGTCAAAATAAGAAGAACACCCAATAAACTTTTTTCTGTGAAGCTAATAGTTTTTTAACAAAGAGAATATATTGTTCAATTGTGAGTATGTAAGGCCAATGTACGTAACGTGGCAATAGAGTTTGGGTTACCGACCATATTTTTAATCACCTGATACTTCAGTTTAAAATGAACACAGAACTGAAAAAACACACCACCTGCAGTCGTCCAATTCTGTAAGCTTCTCAAAGATAAATAAGTGTTTTCTTGAGGGGTGTTTGTATTTTATTTCATTACATTCCAGGTGTTCTTGTTATTTTTATCATTGCTTCAGTGCATTTTTAGTTTAAAAAATAGGCATCCACATAAACTGGCTTGTCCCTTAGTCCAGTGTTTTTGACAGTTTAATTATATTTTGCAGTAATAGTAATACTCACAAAACAACTCCCATGAAAAATAAACACATTACACTCAACCCTTTAGTGAGCTTTTAATATAGAATAGCTAAGAAACTGTATGTTTAATGCCTCATTTTAAGTTATTCTATTGTGAAAAATCAGTTAAATAAAATGAACCACACACAGAGCTAAGGCCTAGTTTTTAAAGCTTAGAGAGACATCTGTTAAAAACAAGCCAGTGTTATATTTAGTCGCGTCAACACACCTTGCCAACTCTATTTCTTCTCAGGTCAGGAGGGGATTTGAGGTTTTGATGTTGAATGTGACGTGGTGGTCTGTATTTTTGACTCTTTCGTCTCTCTGTCTCCTTCTGTGTGTCTCCCTCTCTCCATTTGTGGAGTGGTGGACTGTGAAGTGCTGTTGCTGGTTTTGTACTTTCATATTTCTAATATATATTTATTACAAAATTTATCTATATGGCACGTGGATTTTTTTTCTGTCTGTTTCCACTAAAACCTGGAAACATTATTTTTCTCTCTAATTGCAGACGACACTAACTGGTTCCCCAAGGAGAATATGTTCAGCTTTCAAACCGCCACAACCACCATGCAAGCGTGAGTGTCCAGCCCTGAAGCACATGTATAAATCTTACATGTACAAAAAAAAGCACATGTATGCTAACACACACTCACATTTATGGGTTTTGTTCCGTCTAAAAGATTAGGCAGATGTGTTTACAATCAGAATTAACAGACAGTTCTAGTCTTCAACCGCATTTTGCAAAGCTTACCACAAACCATTTTCAAAAGCATGCTTTAGGTTTTTAGATTGATTTCCTACCTTTCAGGCAGCCATTGATTTTCATTTCACTAAGCTCTAAAAGTCAGCTCCCAAACTCATAAAGCTTGCTAGAGGAGGACAATCCATCACAGAAAATAAATCGTCAAATCTTTGTTGGGGCTTAAAGCTAAATAATTGATGAATGGTAAGGCAGTTAAAAGCAGAGTTTGTTTTGAAGATTCATTGTCGGTGCATTTCAAGGACCACATGACATTTGAGATTAAATTGTTGGTTGCTGAACAACAAAATATGACGAGTACTCACCGTCACATCCACAGTGTTCAAGCTTGATTGTTGAACTTTAAGATTTAATTTTCCAACAATGCTTTTTGTCTTTAAAATGAAGGTCGCTGAAATAAAAGTGAATTGAAAGGTTGTGGAGATACAAACATATTTTGAGTATCTGCAAGTTTATTTCTAAGAGAGTGCTGAAGAAACCATTCGATTGACCTTATCATCCACAGCTGTAAAAGATAAATCAACTATCATGACCTCTTCACATCAAATGCAGAATCAGTCTCTGCCCCTCGCTGTCTGTTTATTTCTTTCTAAATGTATCTTTTACACTTTTGTCTTCTATTAGATTGTTAGACGATGCCCGGAGCGCAAACTCAGACACGTTCAATATGCTAAAGAAATTGTTCATTAGGCCAGTAAAATAAGCCGCATACTAGTAGTAATTATGTGAAAATGGGAGTTTTTAGGGTTTTTTTCACCCATAGATGTCAATGGCACACAGCTTATAATGCCAATCCCATTATTTTCTTTCTTTTTTGAACTCATTGCTCACTGGTGCCTAAACTGTGTTTTTTCCTTGTCTCTCTTCTTGCATACTAATCAACCACTGGGCACTCAAACAGGATATCGTAAGTATGCTTCCCTGCCTGCTTCCACTCTTTCTTAGCTTGCTTGCCTCTTGTTCTTAACTGCTGTTCCTTGACTTTGATGTCTGCCATTTAACCTCTATTCTTGGTCTGGGTGAGTACTGTGTACGTGTGTGGATAGAAAGGTTTTAGCAATTCTTTATTTGATACCTTTTTTTTTTTTTTGGCTTAATATGGCCTTACTAACCAAGGCAGCACACATCAATATGCTTTTCAACAATCACTAATCATCATCTAACAGATAGTTATGGATTGTCAGGTAGAAGCCTGAACAGCACAAACAATGGTTTAAGTCAAATAGAAAGCCAAAAGGGGGAAAAAAACGAGTTACAGGATTTTCATGCGACAGCGGGGATAAAGTCTAGTGTAATCCTCTGCAGCAGACTAAGTCTGCCAAGCTCAAGTCAGGAAAATGTCCGTCTGTGTGTTGGCTGACCTAAAACCCCGTCAGTTTGGATCCACCCAACAGTTCTGTCAGTTTGGCACGCACACCCTCCCTCACCTAGGACACAGCGATAGATAGAGTTTGGCCTTTTAAGATTTTTGTGGCAGTCATGTTCATGCTGTAATCCTGCTCCACAGTTGTTGCCAAACTATCACTTGCTGGCTGACGAGTCTGGAAATGACTGAGGCAACTGGCTTTGGAGAAATTTGTCAAAAGCACTTGTGCTAATATGTCATTCCCAGCATCTTCCAGAAAAACTAGCCCATCAGTTACTGGTTTAAAAGGTGCCAGTTTTCAGCTCTCTGATCAGTGAATCACATAAAATCCTGGTGGATCCAGAATAAGATTCACTGCATGTATATTGATAAGAACTGTCAATATTATTCCTGAAAGTGTATGTTAGCAGAGAGGGTTAGCTCAGTAATCAAAACAATTTTCAACAAAATGGTGTATCAACAAAGCAACACCTTGACATTTCATACTGCACCACCCCTGCTCCAACCACCCTTGCCTGACTAAACCAAACTAACCCAAGTTGCTCTCCAATATTTTCAGGTCCTTCATTTTGATTAAGCTACGTTAGCTTAAACTAACTTAAAAAATGTTAAGGTTTCCTTCTTTTTTTTAAAACAACAGTTTAAAGATAATGGTGATTTTTTTTTATTGTCAACAAATTCCCATGAAAAGACCTTTAAAGTTTCCAGGTAGACTGAGAGTGTGCAGCCTTGCTAGCTGTTTTATAAGGCAAAGTAGAGTAATATCAATGTAGTTCTGATCAGAATGCTGGCTGGATCAAACAATGAACAGATCGACTGACATCCATAGAGTTCATAAAACTATTAAAACACATATCGATGAGTCACACTGTTTCTCTGGGCAATGTGTTCCTCCTTTGTGATAAACATGGGCGGTGTACTTGGAGTAAAAGCACAGTCATTCTGGTTCCCTAGATACTAAGTGCCTTGAATTTACATTAAATTTGTACTTAACAAAAGCACCATTTATTTCCTTCTTTTTGAGTAATGTGTCCTAGATCCAATAAAATCCTTTTTTTTAAATCCAAAACTATATTTATAACTAGTTTTTCAAAAATTACTGCCTCAGTTTGTACAACAGGACTTGACAGTGAGTGTCACAGACTGGCAAGGAAATCAAAAAGAACAGAAAGGGACTGGTTGTTAGTGAGAGTTTGGTCTTTTTATGGGACTTTTTGACAGTAATACACAGAATAAGGCCAGTGTCATCATTTGAAATTAGATTTTTATTTTTAAGAAATTTTACAAGTCATATTCCACCTGTCATCCAGTCAAAATACTTAAAAAAATGATGCTTAGTATTGTTGGAGACGTTCTATCTCTCACTCTTTCTGTGCTATGGACAAATTGTAATCAACTTCACAGGACAGTAGGGTCACACTTTTCCTGGTTGACAACAGCCAAGTCTGTTGAAGATACTGTCACACATTGACAGTGATACATTTCACACCATGTCTGAGCCCAGTGAGAAATCACTTTCTGCTAAAGTCAGAAGTAATTCAAAGTTCCTTAACGGCTGATTTAAATCAATGGCAGGCATCCATGACAACTTTTATAGTTTGTGCGTTCAACCTCTCATTACAGCTTTTGACATACAAAATCTATCAATAAAGAAAGAAGCCCAGGCAGTGAATAGGAGGCACTAAACTCATAGCATTAGAAAACGTACTCTTTTTTCAAGGGGGGCTGCCACTTAAGCCTCCACACCTCCAGGAGTTGAATTAATAGTATAAGCTCAAATGTCAACATGCCTTTAAACAGCAAACACAGGTACAAAACTGTACTCATTCTGATGTATCCAGAAATATATTACCCCCCCAAAACAAACTATCTTGTTAAGAATTTTATCTCTCATGTGCACTGAGAGACACATGAGGTGACAAAAGCAGTGTCAGGCCTGTATCATCAGACAAGCTTACTTGTTGCAGAGGTGAGTAGAAAATAACATTTGAGCTGGTGCTGTGATTTGACTTCCTGGTCTTTATATTAGTCAATGCTGCTGCCTACCTACAACAACCTCCCCTTCACAGCCAAATAAAACCCTGCAGCTGACAGCCATGGCCTCAGCCTCCCTGCACTGCCTTACCCCATGCTACGCCAGCATTTGCCCTCTCTCATCCCTTTAATACTGTGCCACGTCCTGGCAGGGCTTTCCGGGGATTTGTGAAGAGAAAAAGGAGAGAGAGGGAGCAGAATTCAGCACAAGTCATCCAGAGGTACGAAGGGTCCCTCTGCTGTGGTGTGCTTTGCTAAAGCGCCATTTGTGCTTGTTTATGGCTAAAGCTCAGCTGTAGCTTGTTGCTGCCGTGTCGAATGTAAGTCAAAGAGTCTCAATGTGGCACTTGAAGGTGTGAGGCCATCAGCAGCTTTTAAAAGGATCTGCCTACTGGATGCCCAGTTACAGTGCCCCTATTGCTAGGCAAGATATGTAATGCCAAAAGCAATGAATCAGATTGCTATTCTTGGACAAAAATAAAAATATCAAAATAGCTTTGTACCATACAGGTGGTTCAAACACCTCAGACAAATCTACACATACTGAATTTGCCAGTCACATCTAAAATAAGTACATTTCTGCAAGCAAGTTCACCTACCTAATGTGTGAAAAATGTTCTTTAAAAGAGTTTTCCAAGTTGGCATGCAAAAATGTGACATCAGAGTTGCTCATTAGCACCTTCAGCATGGAAATATACAAGTTGGTATGTGACTGCAGCTTTCCTTCCAAATATTTTGATTATACTTTCATGAAACAGGGAGGCTTTAATTATTACAAAAGTGAACATACAGAAATGTGTTTCTTGGAAAATTAACATTTTTGAGAGCCTTTGTTAACAGGCAGCAAGAATCTGTAACACTTGAAGGAGTAATGACACAAGTAACAAGTTTAGAAAGTGTCCCTCTTGGGCCCAGATGCTCCGTCACACAGGGGCAGATGGTGCATGTGATACCATGCAGTACATCTCAATTACTTTGACATCTCGGTTGTCATCCATCTGCAGTGTCAGCGCATTAAGGCTGTGTGTTATGTCATCAAAATGAGTGATTTGAAAATGAGTTTAAAAAAACAGTGAAACAAACTTTTAGGAACACTTTGCCTCTTTGCACAGAAAGCCTCCAGAAAAAAAAAAAAAGTCCTACACCACCTGAACCTAAAAAAGGATTAAATCTTATCACACAAAGGCCATGTCCACCCCGAGGCAGTGAAATTTTAAAATGTTGTTTTTTTATCCTCTCTAATCCAGTTGTTTGACTACCAAATCAGATCAAACAGAAAACCAGTTCAAAGTCACTTTAAATAAAGTAGCAATCAAATGTCTTGTGTTCCAGTGTGGACATTTGTGAGACTTGAGGTTTCATCTACGTGATGCAGTCTTGACTTGGTGAAACACTTTTTTCTTAAGACTTATTTCTCTGAAACTAGTTAATATTAATTTGAAAACAGCAGAAAGCTTCTTTTCAGAGATGTTGTAGAGCTTCTGGCTCAAGATCGAGGCACTTTTTTCAATTTATATACACATTTTTTTTATTTAAATCTGGAAATAACACAAAGTCAGCTGTTCATAGTTTGCAGGCAGGGCTTCTCTCAAGCACTGATAAAGACTGAGAATGATCTTTGTTCCCACATACGAGACAATTCTCAACATAACAATAAACAACAACTGTGAACAAAGAAAACGTACAACATGGTTCTTTATCATCCTCTGTGATCACAGATTGCTTTTCATCATCACACTCTTTGATGTGTGTGTGTGATGTGAGGTGTTCACTCTCCTTTTTCCTACATATTACAATCTCTACACCATGAATCTGATTCTTTTTTGAGATTTTTCAAGTCTGACCAACCTTAAGTACAATTTGAGAAGTTTATGTAAGGGTTAGGGTTTTCATTTTGTGCTACTTTGCACTTCTATCCCTCCATTTATTGAAAGTAAATATTATACTTTGAACTTTATAACATTTTTGACAGCTTAAATTCCACAGTAATGCTGTGCATTAATAATTATAATCCAATAATACAACATTATTCTAAAATGTCATATGTCATTCTCCACTTTTTACATGGTGAGATCTTATTACTTTTAAGTAAATAACCCAGTAACCCACTCCTCTGACCACTGCTGATGCTGAGCTGAGTAATCAGCTACTTTAGCTGTTGCTGCTAAAAAAAAAAAATCCTTTTATGTTTTCAAAACATGTTTCACTCGGTGTCTTGTTTCCAAACTTACCATTAACTAAATTATTAAATTAATGGCCAAAAATTAAGCTGCTAAAAAAAGATATACCAAAATTACAAAGGTTGTTGAACCCAAGGTGAGCAGTAATAGCAAAAGACATTATCAAAGAAACAAAAGACTGAAAGCTTCAACTTTATTAGAAGAAAGAGAAAAAATGAGGTAGAAGATCATAA